>KL263982.1:0-18265 GCA_000699545.1 Podiceps cristatus
GAGGCTGCACCCATCTGCATATAGAGAGCCTTGTCTGCTCCCTTGTCCTGGCCAGGTGGTCTGTAGCAGGCTCCCACTGTAATGTCACCTGACCCTGCCCTCCCTTTAATCCTCACCCAGAAGCTCTCCGTGGGCTCCTCATCCATGCCCAAGAGCAGCTCCATGCACTCCAGCTGGTCATTGATACAGAGGGTGACACTTCCTCCTCATCTCCCCTCCTGTCCTTCCTGAAGAGCCTGCAGTGAGCTAGAATTAAAAGCCAGATTTTTCTACTTGTTAATCTTTGGTGTATATCCATATTCTTTACTGCTAGTGCTCTGCTAAGCTTTCCCACACGCTACAAGCTGTAGCTTTAGTCTCTTCATGTGACAAAATGAGGATTTTTGGGGTTGATACTGAGAGGGCAGGCCAGTATTCAATCTCCAGACACTTACAGAAACTTGTGTTTTCACTTGCTGCTACTGTCAGAAGTGGGGAGAAAAACAAACAAACAAACAAAACCCCCAAACCAAATGCACCAGGATAGTTTGGATTTCTGCTGCCTTGCCCTTAATATTGGGTGAATCGTGGGAAACGGATCACAGCAAGCTGGACTTCCTAGCTGTACCATACTTGAGATTTCAAAAGGCTAGAAACTCAGTCGGTGTTATGCTTAAGGATCCTATAATGAGATACAAATGAAAGCAGTAGATTAAAGCATCAGTGATTTTTCTAGAAAATTAGATGTTAATATGACAAAGATGTTAATTCACAAATGTGGTGAAACTGATATTGAAGATGAAATAAGGCAACTGGAGGAGAAAAAGATGTAAGGAAATGAAAAAAGGATGTTAGATGGACAGCAGGAAAGAAAACATGAGGCCCTGGTTTTTCAGGGCTGGGAAAGGACCTTTAGCACCCTCTGATGTTGCACTTTTCTCTGAAGCAGGATCAAATAGGCCTGTGCTATTCCTGGCAGGGACTTCCATGTACTCCCCATTAAGCTCTGTGCTGGTGTTTTGTTTATTGTTCATTATTTATTCTGAATGTTTTGCCATGGTGTAGGAATGCTGCTATTGTTCATATTCAACATGGACACAAAGACAAAATGTTCTCTGCAGCAGATTTTTCTATACCTCAGTGCAATTGTGGACTCTTGCCTCCTTCTTCACTTATTTATGCTAAACTTTAATATGTTGCCATACAACATCCAGAAAAATGTCAGTTTTACTGCAGTAGCTGATTATTTCTGCTGAAGTCTTGTACCTTTTGGTCATCTGTCTTTTTCCAGAGCACGTCTCCAGTTAAAGACTGGAGTTCTGTCCAGGTTCCTACTGTATTTTCTGGCCCTTCCAGCTTTGACAAAGTTAGCAAAATGAATCATCAAAATCCTTAGTTCATTAACCATGTCATCATGGTACTTGATAGGACTGACTCAAAGGATTCTTTGCTGTGGTCTCCCCTTCAGCCCAACCTTTCTCTCTGGCAGGAAATTGCTGGTATCCTCACTGAAAGGCTGGTTGTGTACATAGTCTATTATATACTGTGTTTCTTCAGAAGATGTTCCAATGCCATAATTCTAATATGACTTAGTGCTTTTTTGTCAAGATGTAGATAAAACATTATTGCTGTTTTATTTTTATAAAGCATGTTACCTCTCTGCAAAAGAGATTAGATTAACTTTATATGCATTTGTGATAAATCCTGCTTGCTGTTCTATCTTTGTTCTCTTCCATGCAGTGAAACCCAGTCCTTATTTGTTGTGCTGCTTCTCTGTACCTATCCAGTTCTTCCTCTTCCATATGTACACTACACTTGCCATTCTTTAATCTTTTGTACTGTAGCCATCTTTCCTGAGTTCTCAAAAATAAACTGCTGATGACTCTAAGGATTTCATCAGCCAGTTCTTTAAATATCCTAGGTGGAAATTTGTCTTACCAGGTGGATTTGAGTGTCTGAGAGAACCTCTTTTGCACAAAAAAAAAGTTAGTAATCCTCAGTGCATATAGTCAACCCATCCTGAAGTAAAGTGTAATTCCAAATACAGGCAATAAGTGAATTTTTCTACGTGTAAGAATACATCCATTTTTGTGGGGATTGCTGTTGGTATAAGCAATGTACAAAAGGAGGTGAAAGTAATAATGTACAAAGGCACTAAAAGAAGTCTTAGTTTATTTGGAGGATTTTCTTTATTCAGATCTTTTAAAAATGAAAATAAGGCCAGTCAGATGATTGTATATGCAATGCAGTGTCAGTGCTGCTTATTTCTAAACATAAAACTTTTTACTCTTATGACTGAAGATCAAGATAAGTATGAAAATAATCTGTCATAAATTTAAGGTGGATGGTGACACCAGCTGGTGGTGACATATATGTGATATAAGAGTGCGAGTTCAGATCCTTCCACTGACTTAATAAAACTTCTTTCTCTTATGACTTGCTGAAGATCAAGATAAGTATGAAAATAATCTGTCATAAATTTAAGGTGGATGGTGACACCAGCTGGTGGTGACATATATGTGATATAAGAGTGCGAGTTCAGATCCTTCCACTGACTTAGATGGAGAAACTCCTGGAATGGCGTTAGTACCCTGTCACCATAGCAGTTAAATGTGGATGTGTCTCAGCTTTTGAAGATGCCTGTTTTCTCTTATGGTAATGAAGAAAATGATTTCCTAGATACAGATCTGAGTCTGCACCTTCATATTTGCTCTGTGTGAAGGGAAGTTTTCAGCCTTAAGTGTCTTGGTTGTCTTTTTCAACAATGAATTTGGGTATTTTCTTTACCTGTTCTCTTCTGTTTCTATAGAGTTATCCTAAGAAATTGGATGAAATGCCATAATAGTGATATGTTGATATTTTACATTAGTCATGCTAAAAGATGTTTTCTTGATAAGATTCTTGAGAAGAATATTGAATGGAAGTCAAATGAATTATAACTTCTATTGTAGCAGGGAAGGATGGAGAGGAAACTCTGCTCAGCATGTGGTAGAGTCAGACTTGTAAAACATATGTATGGTCTGATTCCATAAGGAGTGGTGGAGTACAGGCTGAATTCACTGTAGCTTCTTTCCTTCCTGGTAAGAGAGCAGGCAGTATAAGATAAGTAAAAAGAATAAGGTGTGTTTAAAAAAAAATCACCCACAAACTGTTCTTCACAATGTGTCAAGGTTCTATTAGAAATGTGTTGTTGTTAATGATATATCATCACTTAATTTGCATTATTCTTTTGTTTAGTTTTGGGGTTTTATAAAAAAAAAAAAAAAGCCCACAACAAAAAAAAACAAACCAAAAAAACCCAAACCAACATGGCTTTGAAATGTGTTGGAGATGGCCAGTACTTTTCATCTCTGTGGATTTGTAATCAAATAATTCTGAAACATGCATTATCAAAAATGTATTAACACCTAAAATACAGTGTAAACAATTAACACCTTAAAAACAGTGTAAACAACGTCCCTGATGTGCCTTGGTATGCTTTTATTTTCATTACTGCAGGCTTGAAATACACTAAGCAATTTAATTCTTCTAAGCTGCATTGTTTAGATAGGATGACAGTATCAGATATTTTCCTGCCTTTAATGGCCGTTGGGATCGTCGTTGCCAAAGGGAGCAGCTGAGCTGCCTGTTAAACAGTTTTCTTGGAGCATATAACTATACTAAAATGGAAAGCATTGCATGGGTGTATGTACATATGGCAAGTTGCGTGATCTTTCAACCTAATATTGGAACTTCTTTGTTGCCAAGTCTCAGTATACAAAAATGAAATTTTTAATAAAAATGCTCTGTTTCCCCTTCAGCAAGTACTTGTGTTTAACCTTTTCTCTCCATCCCACACTTTTTTCCCTTTGCATTACTGAAAAGGTAGGGAGATATGGAATGTGCAGCCCAGCAAGTTAGGTTATTTTTCTGTTTATGAAAGAGGATAAATAAATCAAATTTGCTGCAGTAGAATGCACTTCTTTCTTACACTGTTTTGTGAACTTTGCAAAATTCTAACAAAACATCTTCCTGCAAGCATGCATACATACTAGTTAAATCCAGTGGTTCTTCACTAGTATGTAAAAACAAAAAACCCCAACTAAACAAAACAAAAACAATCCCCACAATTTTAAGAACTATTTAAGAGGTAGCCTGACAGTGACTGACTGATCTTCAGTAGAGGTTGCTGCTGGGAACAGAAGAATATAGCCTAAACTGACCTATAGACTTTCCCCCTGCCCCTCAGAGTTTCCAGGAATTCCAGGGCTGGCATTTTACAACCTCACAGTTTAGAGTAACCTGGATATTGGAAGACTTATTTGGACCATAGAAAGAGTCAGATCGTAAGTGGAAGTAATATTACTTGTAAGCTTTTCTTGAGTTTTAAAAAACTTCCTAAGTAATACATGTCCAAATAACACAAATTACGAGTTCTACAATAAATGATCTCTTTAGGGACCACTATAGATAGCAGTAAGTAAATAAATAAGGAAAATATTGGAGGATATTCAGCTACTGGGAGATATTTACAGTACGTATTAGGGAAAATAAGAAAACTCCCTTCAATTCCTACTTTTCATTTTAATGGCAACTGTATTAAATTAGTTTCTTGTATAGTAAGGCATGATCAAGCCCTGATTTTGACTCAAGGAAAATCAGCTAGGATAACTTAAACAGTTCTGTCCTGTTGTCTTGTCTTTTTGGTTGGGTTGTGGTTGTTGTTTTGTTTTTGTTTTTTTTTTTTTTTTTTTTTTTTTTTTGTTTTTTTTCAAAACAAAACAAAAAAAAAAAAACAAAAAACAAAAGAGAGTTTGGGGTGTTTGGGATTGAACTTTTTGCTGTTAAGCCCGAGATGAAGGTAGCTGTGCTTGCAAACTGCTATGCTGGTGATGTGCTAGTCATGCACCAGTTTACTGTCTAAATTCTCAGTTTGAATGTTCCTATTTACTACAGAGTGGGTGTGTGGGAGACTGGGACAACAATCTTCAGTTCAAGTCATCCTGTCAAGGTTGGTGGTAGTCAAGCTGTGTGCAGTTGATGAGGTGTAAGAACACCCCAGCACTCCCTCTAGTTGCCTTTTAACTGCTACACTGCAGTTGCTGTGGGGCAGGGAGGGGGAGGCCACACAAAGGGAGGAGGTGGGTCCAAACGGGAAAAGTTAAGAGGAGGGTGCTGGGGAAAAGTGAACATAAAAAGAAAGTAAGCAAGCAAAAGAGGTTGAGAGGGGTAAGAATAAAGGTCTGAAACTTTATTTTATTCCCATGAATTTAAACAATCATTTGATCGGATTGAAAATGCGTAGAAATATATAATCCTAATAGCAAATAATCCCCTTGCAGTCTCTTTCATTTTATTAATGGAACTGGGGAAAAGGTTTGACTGTAATTTTGCCTGTGTAAAAGGACTCTTGAGAAACTGAGGTGATGTGGGAGTCCAGCATGCTTTCACAGAGGAATATTCTGCTTTGGTTTTTGATGACTTTAAAAAAAAAAAAAAATCTTGTAATGCGATTGTTGGTTTCTGGTTTGATTTCTAAGCACAAACTATTTTAAATTGTGTTTACTCAGAAACTGGCATGACCGCAGTCTATTCTGAGAGATTTCTGTTTCACTACTCATCTCAGCTTTTTGAGACTTCAGTTGTGTCCCTGAAATGGCTCAGTCTGACACCACCAAGATGGGAAGTTGTTTCTTGTTAATCTTCAGGTGCAAGGGTGTTTTGTGCTTTTTAAAAATAGGTTTTTAGGGCCAAAAATTAAAACAAAACAAAACAAAAAAAAAAAAACAAAAAACAAAAAACAAAACCACAAAAACCCAGTCAACCCCCCCCCCCAAAAAAAAAACCCACCAAACACAAAAAATAGCCCACTCTCCCCCAAACCCCAACAACCCACACCCCCAGAAACCCTACATGACACAACCCTCCTTTCTTGTGCCTACACCTGAGCTAAAGCACTGTACAGTGGCTGGCTGAAGAGTGGAAAATGACTGGGGTAATAATGGTTATCCTGCTGTTATGACAAAGCTCTTTAAACTGCACTAATGTGAGAATTGTTTAAAACTTTCGGCTCTGCTGTTTCTGTAATCAATGGACCTACCCTATGACTCCAGTGTGAATGTAGCTGGTGAAGCAGCGTTTTATCAGCTGTGACGAAGACCTCCAAAAGGTAGCTGGTGGATAAAATTCTTTCTGGTACTTATCAGCGGGTTATTTGATTTTCTGTGGTTGGAGCTGTTCCTCCTTTCTTTTTTTTTCTTACTGAATATCCAAGAGGATGTTTGTAGCTGCCAGAAAATTCCTATCAAGGCCTTTCATCAACTCTCCCCTTTGGAGGTGGTTTGTGTGTTGGCATTGTTAGTGCTGCAGCTCTGTTTGGCGTGTTACGGCTATAAATAAGATTTGCCAATGAGCCAAATTGCAGAACACTAGAAAGATCAGAGTAGTGCACTTTGCTACCTCTCAGAGAATATGTGGGACATTGAAATTCTGACACCTCATTCTCATAAAATATAGCCAACCAGGCATGGGAAATTGGTCACAAGCAACCGATGTGTTGATTGTGCTGAGAATGGGCACTTCAGGAGCTCTCTTTGTACAAGCTCATGATGCAGCCAGTTTGTACCAACACAGGTGCAACCAAGTTGTCCTGGTGCCTGGCCCCTTGGTTCAGCATCCTCAATGCAGTGTAGGTTGGGGATTTTACAAAGCCTCAGAAAATGGCAATATTAATTCCAAAAAACAACCAACCAACAACAACAACAAAAACCAAACCCAACAACAACCCCCCTCCCCCAAAAAACCCCAACAAACCCAAAACAATCCAAACCCTACAACCAAACAAAAAAACCCCACTAGCTGGAAATTTGGAGGGGAGCCATAAACCTAGTTATTCTCATTTATACCTTGCAAACTGAAATTCGCAGAAGGATTTCCAAAGTAAAAGTGGCACAAACCCGTGGAATGGCAATTTTCCATAAACTCCCCTCATCATTCCACGTGGCTGGCTGATGTAGTACAACGTTGTATTCCTCACTGTGAAATAAAACCCTAAATATGAAATGAAAGTGCAGCAGCAGCTTTACTGAATATCACCAGCGTTCTCGCTTGCAAACAGCTGATGGCAAGAGAAGAAGATAAATTGAGTCATTTATAACATGAGATTATCAGTATGCTTAATACAATGAAATGGTAATGTTCAATGGAAAAGCACTATCAAGTGAAAATACTTGGTATGCAAATTATAAAAGATAAAATAGCCATTCAAATAAATCTGTTAAAATTACTGAGGTTATAATAATATCTGGGGAGTATACAATATGCTGTGTAGCAATGCAGATGGTATTTGGTTCTGTGCCAGTGTGAGACTTACCAGCCATGGCAAGATGCTGGTTTTGAGCATTTGTTCTGCAACAGTTAGAAATTTGAACAGGTCTCTGCACCTAGTTATGCTACAAGCTTGCGCCCCAGTCACACATAGGCTGTTGGCTGCTTCCCTGACAAAGTAATTCATTATGGTGGCCTGCATTTCCTGTCATCATTTGCAATGGTATGGAAATATCTGCCTCACTTAAAAAAAAAAAAATAAAAATAAAAATCTAGAGATAGTGGCAATCCCAAAGGCACTTGTACAATGAATTAATTTCTTGTAGTGGATTAAAGTGTACAGATTCTAATTAATTCTGGCATCAACTTTTTTCATAAAAAGAACCATCATATATAAATTCATAATAAGAAGGATTATGCATGGTGAGATTGACCTTTGTACCCTTACTCTGTTTTATTTTAATGTAACTGTCTTCAAAAAAGAAATTTGGGCCTTGAGCAATTTTAGGATGAAAATAAAGTGGAATGGAAAATGTCATGAATATTTACAAGTACATTGCCTTTTTGTTGCCATAGTTTGTTTATGGTTTGTTTATAAACTCTCTTATAGGAGAGTATAAATGTGCTTTCTAGTGCTAATATTTTATTCATTAAAGATGTTGTTCAGATCTCAACTGAACAGTTGGGTGGTGTCATCTTCCTGTTAAATTCTTTATTCAACGGATTTTTCTCTGGGGAAAAGGAACTTCTGTGGCTATTCTTCAGTCTTTTCACCCACTCCCATCCTCTCCGGGCCTATAGAATTCTCTACACCATTCAGTCACTCCAGGAAACCTAATGAAGAAAAATGTCTTAGTTTAAATAAGCTATTATCTGCTCCTTTTAAATCACTCTCTGCCTGTGGCTGAACTCAGGAGCAGTACTGGCCTTTTGACTGGCAGTGGGGGTGTGAGAACAAGCAGTGGAAAACACAGTGGATTTGAGCTCCTGAGTGCCTTGTATTGGCTCATGTTCAGCTGGCTGCATCTGGTAGCTGCCAATAGCCAGGGCACACGGAGCCGGATCTGGTGTGGGTCAGTGCAGCGCAGGTGGCATGCGGCCGCTCTCCCTCTGCCGGGGGGCAGCTGCTGCGGCTGTAATGCTGTGGGAGTGCTGAGGTTAAAAAAAAAAAAAAAAAGTGAGAAAAGCTCAAGCTTGTCACACATAGCAACTACTTGTATCTCAGGCCTTTGCAGGTAGGGTAGGAAACAGATCCAGTGATAAAAAACTTATTCTAGCTGTGAAATATCTACACACAAAACAACTGCTCTTGGTACAGTTTTCAGTTTCCAATAGAGACAGAGGATGTTCCTCTCCTGGAGCCTGGTTTGCTGAAGAGCTCTGCAGGAGGTAGAAATCAGGCTTTGAGCCAGAGGAAACTGAGATTTTTTTTTTTTTTTTTCTCTTTCTGCTCCTGGGTGTGATTTTTGTCCATTCATATTCTCTCCAGGATGTTTTGTGGTTTGGTTTAATCAATATATTATAACATGATGCTGGAACTTGTCTACAAATGACTGTTGAAATGCAGATCTGTTATTCTAATGAATAAATTGGATGGCCACAACTAGGAAAGAGCGAATATATGCTTTATGGGAAGAATAAAACCTCCACTAAATAAATGGTACTAGGAACAGGAAAAAAATACACAGGTACTTTTGTTTTGCCTTTGTTTGGATGCAACTCCTTTGTAGTACAAAACAATATTCATAAAGTGAAAATCCCCTTTTTAGCCAGTTGTTACAGCCTGTGTTCTAAAACAGTCAAGTTTTCTGAAAACTCAGAAGTCTTATGTTTTAGTGTTTATCACACTTTTTCTGTAGCATTGCTATTAATCTATTTTTTAGACGCTTGTTTCTTGTATTACTAGAGACACTGATACTCCTTGAAGTTGAATATTTAACAGAAAGGGCTGTAAGACTTGTTTTGGTGTTTGTGGAGGTCATTGTCACTGATCCCACTGATGGACTGTGACGGAACTGGTCCCGAGGGCTCTGGGTAGACATTGGATCTGTTCTTCAGACAGATGGGTGAAGTTTAGCCAGACCCCAGCAAAAGCTAGGATGGGTGCAGGTACTCCCTCCCAGCTTCTAGAGGCTGAAGGAAATAGCACAATGCTACTCCTGACTGTAAAAATATCTTTTGTTGTGGTTATATGGTGGTTCTGCACCAACCCAAATACTGAGAAGGAAAAGAATAGTTTTAAAAGGCCGTATTGCTCTGTCTTCACAGTAGTCTTGTTTTTCTTCGTAGTTTGATTTTTGACTCTTCAAAGTTTTTGTTGACTATTACTATTCTTTTTGGTGTTTACCCAAAAACCTGCAGCACTGATTGGTGGGGGAGGACAGGAGAAGGGGGATTGTTAACCACAGCCTGAGGAAGAGGTATTCTTCCACTAGGATATTTTTTGTATTGCTTGTATCTATTGAGCTTTTTCCTTAGTCTTACTGCTTGCTTTGTTTCTCCTCTACTGCTTCTTGCAACTTCTGGAGCTGTTTCTGCTCCTTCCTCCGTAGCTGTTTCCAGTGTACCTTTGCCACATGCTGAGCACTTGCCTGTTTTGCTGCCTGGGGACAGGCAGGTAGGGCTGGGGTTCCAGGCGCTGTTTCCAGTGCTCGGGGGCCCAGTGAGGGCTTGTGGGTTGTCGATGGTACCTGGTGTCTGTTGCTGTACAGTTTCAAAACTGTCTGTGGTTGAAATGAGCAGTTTTGAAAGAGGGACAGTACTATATTTGGTTTTAATAAACCTTGTTCTGAAAGGGCTGCACACTGCAGTGTTTTAATGTGTTATCAATTTATTTCAAGCTAGTTTAAGAGCCAGAAGGCAGAAAACCCTTTGAGAACGATAGTGAGGATGTCTGTGAGCTTTGTGTCTGCATACTCATGTTTAGCATTGGTAGATGCTGCATTAGGTAATGTGTACCATGAAATGAAATAAAATGTACATAGCTTATTTGATTATTTCCTTTTTTGTGGGATTGGCATATAAAAAATTTTATTGAATAGATGAGATGTTGGGCTATATTTCATTAATACCCTATCTAGTCAATCATATAATCAACCAACATTAATCAATTTTTTCCTTTGTTTTCCTGCCCCTCTCCTCAGTCTGTGCAGCTTCATTGTAATGCAGAGATGGTTCTTAAATTCAGTGACACAAAGCAGAAACCACATTTCTCTTTTGGTCCTATGTTGATGGTTTTGCTAGCCTTTTCTGGGAGGGGGCAGACTGTACAAGAGAAGGAGGGTGCCTTTTCTCTCTAGCTATTTTGCTCTGATTTCTTTTTATGAATAATTTCTGAGGATTAATTAGTGATTATGTTGCTCCAACTCCGTGTTTACACTAAATCATCCAATTCAGAGGCACTTGGCTGTTGTTTCTCTAATGTACAGTAAGATACAATATGACAGTACCTAATTAAAAAGTACTTTAAATAGACATCATTCTATGTTTGCTATTTTTCATTTGGGATGAAAATTAACAGAGCCTAGCAGTGTGGCTCCATTGGTGTGTGGTCAGCATTTCCAGTAATTTCAGCCTTTATATTAAGAGTTTAAATGTAATTAAGTTTATCTAATTCGCTCTGCAAAGCGTTTTAAGCCTCCCATGAGTTTTCTTTCCAGAGTTTATAAGATGTACTAAGACGTTCCTAAAGGATGAAAGTAGAACAACAGAAGTATAATGTAGGAGGTTCTGGTGAGTTTATTTTGAGCTAACTTTATGCTTGATTTGTTCAGTGTGTGCAGCAGGTCTTGTGAGCAGGAGTTGGAATGATGTGCTGTGCCCTGTTGCTTGATTATGATTATTTATCTACACAAGACACAACTCTTTTGAACCTTGTGCTGTTGTTTACTTCACCAGTTGTTCCTATATAGTCTTAGCACAGCTCTCAAAAGTTATGTCTTCATGACAGGGAAATTGTTGGTCTGTTGCACTCTAGTGTATTCTGAACATGGTTTCAAATGGATTTGAGGATGGGCAGGGATGGGGAATCCCCAAAATAACATCTTTTCAGCTTTTATCAGCTGATGCAGGAGCATGGTTGGGATTAGCACTTCTGAGGGAAAGGCAGGCAAGAATGCAGGTGCAGAGGCTGTACCTGTGTGGGTAATCGGTAACTGCAAATCTGGAAGAGCTGTGATATGTGACTTTCTGGAGATATAGGAAGCCATGAGACAGATGGTGGGGGAATTTTCTGCTAAGCATCTCTTGTACTGTGCCTAAATAAAATCACATCTCAACCTGCTTTTGCCTTTTTTTTTTTTTTTGGGGGGGGGGGTGTTAGGTTTGTGGGGGTTGTGTTTTGGTGTTTTGTTTTGTGTGTGGTGTGTTTTGTTTGGTTTGATTTTGGGTTGGGTTTTTTTTTTGCTTTTTTGTTTGTTTTTTGTTTTTTTGTGGGACTTTTTGGTTTTTTGTGGTTGGTTGCTTGTGGTGTTTTAGTTTGTTTGGATTTTTTTTGCCTTGTGGTATGATGACTTCTTCTGAATCTCCAGACTTTCCTGGAAAGTCAAGAAGACATCAGAACTTGATGGTTTGAGATTTTCTGCAAGCTTCTCTCAAAATTCTTGGAGGAAAGGGTATGCAGGGGAAAACTAATAATATTTTTGTTAGCTAATGAAAATGTTAGGTAGTGTAGCTCTCACAGAAATTTTCCCACTTAGCATTGGCAAATAGCTTGCTTTGCCTTTCTGTGTTTTGTTGGGTTTGTTGTTGTGTGTGGGTGGTTGTTTTTTTTTTTGTGGTGGTGGTTTTTGTTTTGTTTGTGTGGGGTTTTTTTTTTGGGGGGGTGTCTTTCTCAAAATTCCTCAGAACCCTTTGTATCAGTGCAAAGATTAGCTTTGAGGACTCTGCAAGTTGCTATTCACCATCTGAAGCAGGTTGTGAGATCATCTAGCAAACTGAAGTGCTTCAATTTAAGTCAACTTGCTTTTAACGAGATTCTTTCTTGATCCTATTTGAGGTCCCAAATCAGTATAGCATCCAACAGGAAGAAAACAGAGCTATTAGATTAAAAACATGTAGTAGATAAACAGTTAATGAATAAGGAAGAAAATTGAATTCTTTAGGTAATGATTTAAAACTTTTTAAAGAGTGGTTTGATGCTGCCAGAACTCACTGGTTCATGATGGTTCTTCAGGAGTTAATGTGTAATGCAGTTGGGTTTGTGGTCCAAAGCTTGAGTCTCATTTAGTTGGGTAATAGGCATTGCTATTTCCTCCCTCTCTTCTTGAAGGAGAGTCACTTTAACTCCTATTGTGACTTATGTCTCAGCAGTAGTTGCTGAAGAAAGTGATGAGAATTCTATTAAAGCAATCTGCCACTTCTCTTTATTCTTAATTGCTAGAAATCTGTCACTGGAGTAGTGTAATCATGTCAGTAGAAGGCCATCCTGAGGTAGGACTGAGTGATTTTAATACAGCAGTAACAAGTGCTGTTATATATAGTAAAAACTCATTGTGGAAAAAAGCATCCCCCTCTTTGCCCCCCACCCTGGTATCCAAATTAAAACATCACTTTGAGCCTTCCTTGAAGGAGAAAGTTACAAAAGTCTTCACAGTGGGATCTTTTTCTGTGTTTCTAGAATTGCTAAAAAAAGTTAGTACCTGGAATCTGAAAATTTTCAGATTAAGACTATTCAAATTTATGTCAAATATTTGAGAATTAAATATTGCGATTTTTTTTCTCTTTCTTTGTCCAATCCACATCTTAACTATGAGACTTTAGAGTTTATTTTCAGTTAATGTTGCCAACACTATTTTTAGCTTAACAACCCATAGAAGGATTATGAAGCAAGTTCTTTCTCCAGTTTTCTTTTTAATGGTGGTCTGGAGATATTGGGTTTTGTTTTACATATAGCTAAATTTGTTGGCAAAAATCCTTCTTAAGTGATGAGTGTAAGCTGCATGCAATGCATTAATCCATGTATATTGTGCAATTAATATTAAAATTTGCTTTGCAGTACTGGTTATTGTGAAACCCACGTAGCATCACTAGATGGTGCTGCAGAGTAGGTTTGTTTTGAGTTATTGACACTTGAATTCATGGAGCCCGTTGGTCAACCAAGCCACAGTGCCTCTGTTTGTAGGGTTTTCAGAAGCTTTTAATTTGACTTTACTCAGGTCTGGGTCCGCAATACAAGAAAGATGCAGAACTGTTGGAGAGGGTTCAGAGGAGGCCACGAAGATGATCCGAGGGCTGGAGCACCTCCCCTAGGAAGAGAGGCTGAGGGAGCTGGGCTTGTTCAGCCTAGAGAAGAGAAGGCTGCGGGGGGACCTCATTGCAGCCTTCCAGTACCTGAAGGGAGCGTACAAACAGGAGGGGAACCAACTTTTTAAAAGGGTAGAAAATGGCAGGACAAGGGGGAATGGATTAAAGCTGAAGGAGGGAAGGTTTAAATTAGATATTCAGGGGAAATTTTTTTACAGAGAGAGTGGTGAGGTACTGGAACAGGCTGCCCAGAGAGGTGGTGGATGCCCCATGCCTGGAGGTGTTCAAGGCCAGGTTGGACGGGGCCCTGGGCAACCTTGTGTAGGTCCATGCCAGGAGGTTGGTGGTCCCACCTGTGGCAGGGAGGTTGGAACTCTGTGATCCTTGGGGTCCCTTCCAACCCAGACCATTCTATGATTCTACTCCATTTCTTTGCTGCCGCTGAAGACAATGGCAGGCCTTCTATTGAAATCAATGACCACAAAACTAAGCGATGCTGGGAATTTTTGTCAGTGCTCTAGTTTTGTACCTGATTTAGCATTGGAAATGTGGACATGCATTTACTGAAACTTCTTATTCAGGGCCCAATCCTTTAATAGATGATCCTGATGTAAGTTTTATACCATACCCTTAGAGTGGTGTTTTCTCCAAAAAACATGCAGATGAAAACCTAGAATATTGATGTGTCGTAGCTTTATGATAAGATATGCAGCATCAAGTCTTGGCCATGCTGCAGTCTTTTAATGGCACCTTCTCACAGTCACGCAGAGGGCAGCCACTCCGAAACTCCTGAAACAGGCAGATGAAGTCACAAGTGGCACAAGGGGTGTTTTTTCTTGTTGCCTTGTACAGGTAGAGATAATGGTTTTACCTGTCTCTTTTGATGAAAGTCCGCATAGGTAGGTGGGTGTCCAGCATTGGCTGTGATCACAGGTTATTTCAAAAACTTCCTTTATATGCCCAGATAATAGATGATTTGAGTATTTGTTAACCAAATTCAAAAAGGAACAACTGCCGGTAATTCTCTCTTGCTGCTGATCATCTGTCCTTCAGCTACTCTTTCCAGAGCATTTTATATGTCTTTAAGCTAGGTATTGCATGTAAATTCTCTCCCTGCATTAGGTATAAATTTACAACTTTTAATTCATGAGTCATTATAGTGTAGAATAAGTTTTTAAGCTACACAATGTGTATCCTGAATGAATAACAGATCCAAATGTGTTCAAAGATGGGATTTTGAGTGCTTTTTCCTCTCTCTCTTTTTTTTTTTTTTTTTTTTTTTTTTTTTTTTTTTTTTTTAAGGTGTAGTGTTTGGTATTGTAATTAGGAATAGGTATTAAGAGTTCTGGTTGAGAATAGGAGCTTTTCTTTTGTAAGCTGAGTTAGGAATAATGGCTTAGAGGAAGAAAAAAATCTATTAAATCAAGTTTGGGGTTTTTTGTGTAAAAATGGTGTTAAAACTTTTTGTAACAAAGGAATTTATTTAATAGTTTAAGGTTTTATTTACCTTTTGTGACATTGTAAAAACTAATTATCTTTGTCTCTCTCAATCTCCTCAGTAAGGCTGAGATAAGGCAGCCTAAAAATTAAGTATTTGTTTTGCTCTGTAGGAACAATATCTAAAGTACTTTTTAACAAATACAGTCTTTTAACTCTCAGTAATAGTCACTATTTTAATGCTTTGATAAGAACATTTGTATTCAATACAAAAGAGAATATTGGGATGTGCTTAGGAATATTTTTTTTCTGTCTAGATTCCTCAAGGATTCCTCTGAGGGCAGGTTCAGCTGAGATCTGGGAACCAGGGAAGCAGCTACCTTCATCAATGACAGTTTATTAGATTCTGCTGCCTCCCCTCACTGTTAACATACTGTTACAGAGTTACTTAATAGGTAGTGACAGTAGATTAACATAAGTGCCTTACTGATGGCTGCATTTTATTTTAAAGCTGGATTCACAAAGGATGTGTTTCACACCTGTAGATTCATTGAAATCCTCTCTTTTCCAGGCAGGCTGAAAGTGCTTTTTGTCTAGGCTCATGAATATTTTTTTCTTCTGGGCTGTATCTTCTATTGTATGTGTTCTTCTAGGCTGTATCTTCTATCATACATGTTTTTTTATGGGGCTTATAACAAGCCAGGAAAGAAATGGTTAAAGTGAGAGTTGCAAGATTTGGTCCAATAATTGCACCAACAAAAAGGAGCAACCTCAATTCCCATTCATTGCAATGTCACTAGGTGGTACTGCAGAATAGGAAAACACCCAAAGTACAAATTTTGTCCAAATACATAATGTTTAGAGCTAACTTTAACCAATAATAAGTATACTTCCTTGATCAAAAAGAAAGCTTGGTTGACACTTTGGAAATGTCTTCTCTGCTGCTGTTTCTCTTCAGCTGATACACATGTGCAGCAATGTCCCTGAACATTGAGTCATTATCTGAAACTTCATTTTTTAATTTCAGCAGATCAGATAAAATCTCTGCTTTTCTTTCAGTTAACTTGTCGTTTCTAGCTGCATTCCCAGATCTGTGATATCTTTGTGGCCCTGTTGGTGTAATGCAGTTTAAAACTTTGCCTAGACAGCCCAGAGTTGCTTCTTAGCACAAGGCTTGGTTCTGATGTGGTATGTACTGTATGTCATGGTTTTTTCATTGGCAGAATAATCAAAGAGAAGAACCAGAGTATATCAACAGCTGGAATATGTGGTTTAAAGTTAAACCATAGAAGCTGACATGATTAGTAAGCTTTTCTCTGGGAAAGGTGGTTTCAAAATCATGCCAAGAGCACTGTGACATTTCCCATAGGCTTTGCTACCCAGGGGAAGGCCGTGCAATGTAGCTGAGGTGGCAGCAGTCTGCTTGCAGCTCCACATCTCTGGCAAGCTGGTGGCAGCTGTTCTTTTTTTCCCTAAAAAGCAAAGATTCTACTCTTTTCATGTTTCAACTACAACTGTCAGTGTACTCCAAAGGCTTTAATACCTTCCTCGCTATTGCTGTGCCTCATTCTGATGGGGGCTTTTAGGGATTTTTCTACAATAATTCCTGAATTCCTTTTCTGGTCATTATATTACAGCTGCATTTCATTTTGCGGAGACTCTCTCATTAGGCTTTATTGTTTCAGGACCTGTGGTCTGTGGTGATCACGTAAGAGAAGTTCACTTTTCCTTTCTTATCTCTAAAGGTTTACAAATCTGCTTTGGAGTTCTACAGTGTGGCTGTTAGGAGAAATAGGGAAGAAAGAGTAGAAGGTTAGAAACAAAACAAGAACTTCCCAACAGAAGACACAACTATGAGCATTACCATTCTCCTTAACAGTTACATGTGAAAGAATAATTCAAATGGAATCATTTAGTAAATAGAATCAGCTACCTTTTCTGTATGTGGAAGTGTGGGAGCAGCTGTGAATTCAGTTATATTCACGAGTTTATTTTACATCAGGAGGAACTAAAATAGCATCTTACTTCATAACACACTCATTGTTAGAGTACACCATGTGATAAACCTGACCGTAGCAATATCATTTCAAAATGCAGATGTCTTGTATTTTCTCTTGTGTAACTTACTGAATGTAATGCTGCCTAGAACAAAAGAGTTTGAGCAAAGAAAATTTTATGCCCTTTCCTTTCTGCAAGATCTTTTGCTCTGTGTAATCCTAGATAGTCTCTCCTATTCTCCCATCCACATTCTGCTACAATGAAAAAGAAATTAAAGTGGCTAATCTGATTGGGACTCTTACCTGTCTCGTTATGACTGACTGGTGAATACACTTCTGTTTGGTTTTTGACATCTTGTTGACTATTTTTCATGTCTGCCAAGGCTATTGCCTGCTATTGTGTAGTTAATAGAGAAAAGAGAATATGAAAAATAAAATTGTTTATTATGCAGCAAAATGTCTAAATTCCACAGTGAAAAGTTGTAGTTCCTGCCTCATTTTACTAGAAAATGAGGATTTGTTTTGTGACCATCTCAGCTTTCAAAGGGTATTTTTATAGGCATGAAAGTGATCAGTCAGTGTAGTGTGGAGGACTTTGGAGTAGGTGTCTGCAATAGTGTGCATGCATGTATCAGGTAGTGCATGTGTTGTCGTCTGTAGATTCATTTTTCTACAGAAAAAAATGCAAATTGTTTGTATTAAGTCAGACAAAATATACTATTTTTGGATGCTCACATTTAAATGTTTGGACAGTTGTTTTAGGATTTTGGTGTGTAGTGCCGTATGTTTATAAGCCTTTCTTATGACATTCTTATGCCATCAAGAAGTGTTTGCTTTAGCAATTTTAAACAAACCAGTGGTGGTATTCTCTTGTTCTGTGGTATTATGTTTTCACTCTACTTGTTTGTATGACACTGAACTTCACAGGTAGCATTGTTATGAAGTCTAATCTTATAAAACAAAGATGATTTTAGCTCTATTTCACATACAACAATTTTATTAAATAGTATTCCTGTTCCTAGATTATGTATTAAAGAATAATTGACTATAGGAGTCTTATTTGATGTATAAAGATCTTGCACCTGTCACTGGAGTGCAACCTTTTGACTTAACCTGCGGAGGTCTAAAAAGGATGCACAAGAAGGATTCAGAATTGCTGATAAAATAGAAGTAGTTGGTCTATGTTGGGGCTATTGGAGAAAAGAACTGAACTTTGAAAATCTCAAAAAGTATTATTCTAGCTAAATAATAATGAAGTTGTAGTCCTTTCAGTAGTATCCAATCAGAGGTTCATTTCTTTCCCT
>KL263982.1:18278-35003 GCA_000699545.1 Podiceps cristatus
ATGTGTGGCTTCAGAACCAGTAATGCAGACCATATGTTCAGAAGTATTTTTATCACGTAGTAATTGAAGCCGCAGGTTATCTGCTTAAGAAATGGGTATTTTGATACCTTGATGAACACAGATTTGTATTATGCATATGTTGAAGTAATTTCGTAGTAGGTGAAGAAAATCGTATTTATTTTAAAAACAAAAAGCCAACTTCCCACACCCACCCTTTTTTCCAAGCTGCTTGTGTGAACTGCTTTCTGGGCTTTCAGTCACTAAGCCAGTTAAAAGCTCTCAACTTCCACTAATGCAGATGTATTTATTTGTATTCTAATGTATTGCTCTTAAATTTGTCTCACTAAGAATTTTGCCTTTTAACTTTCATTTAAGGGCAGTTCACTTGATTATATGAACTGTGCTCTGGATTCTTTTCTGTTTAACTGGCAACTTGTTGATTTGTGCCTTTATTTGCTCACCTATGGTAAGAGTTAGCCAGTTTTTCTATTGAGTCTATTAAAATACCATTATCACAGCATTTCCTCTTGATCTTTTTACCCTTATCACATTTGCTATAAATTCATGAACTCCCATTTCACTTGAAGATATTTATGCCATATGGGCCATTTTCGTTTATAATCAAAATGTAAAGGTAAGTTCCAATGTTAAGTGCCCATTCCAAACTTCCACTGTAGATGAATGATTTCTGCATTTTTTTTTCTCTTTTGCAATTACTACCTTTAGAAGAAATGACATCATGATAAAGACATCATTTAGTAAGACAGAAAATGGCAGGAAAAGCAAAAAGCTTGAAGGGGAGTTTTGCTTTTCTGATCCCTCTATTACTTTTTAAGTGTAAAGTTAAATTTACTACATATTTTAATATATAAAAGCACACTGAATAGCAGAGCAAGTTCTACAGACAGCACAGACTCATCTTTAATTTGAAATCTGCCCTCTTACTCCGAAGGGTTGCATTCCTGTAATATCCCAAAGTGAACTGGGATATGAGACCTTCAAAAAAACCAAGACCCAAAACACAAAAATGAAAGAACCCAGGCAATGTTGTCCTGCCTTTTTGTCCTGTTAGGTATCAGATGGCACTTTACAGCCAAAGAGGACATTTCCTAGGTGAGTTGTAGAACAAAGTGACTTACTAGAAGCATCAATGAATATTGTGTGAAGCATTTTAAAATCAAAATCTTCAAACTCTAGGAACAATTTTTCAAAGGGGAAAGTACATAGAAAATATTTTTGAACACATTTACCGAGCTTGCCATTTGACTCATCTGATGGTGGAACAGGGGACATATTGTGTTATCTAACCCCAGATTTGCTAGGGAGACAGTACAATGGCTATCTGACTGAAGTTCCCACCGTTAGCTTGATCTTGGACTAAGAACTAGATTGATCAAGGCTGGAAAGCAATGGGACAATAGACTAAATTACTATTTTCTTTTCCTCTTTTTTTTAGAAGACCATAAAGCAGGAATTCTTTGACTGTTGTTGAAAAGACAGTTGCTTTGAACTATTTAGAAAAAAATAAATTTCCAAATAATGGTGGTGAATATGCAAAGTTCAATGCAGTAACGATTCAGTTTTGTGAAAATTAAAAGATGCTAGAAAACCGTGAATTCTAAGATGCAGCAAATGCCTTTATTGCTGAAGCAGGAAATATTGTCTTTGGATTTAGAAGTGGGTGGTGAGTTCTCAAATGTATAAAATTTGGTCTGTGATACTGTAGTATTTTGCTTGCTGGGAAGAAAGAAAAGGCAATAAAGGAAAGAATAATAGTACATTGATCAACACTTTATCACAGTAGGGTAACTAAATCTGCTGTCACCAAATATATCACACAGCCACTTGATTAAACTCATGTAATTTGCTGGGATGGATGCAAGAGTTTAGCTTTCATCAGCAACTATGGACAAAGGCAGATAAGGAATGCATTGAAACTGTTAGAGCTTCCAGCTGAAAACTCTCAATTTGCCTCTCAAAGGAGGAGGGTGTTCCACTGTTGTTCTCCATATTAATAGCACAAATTGCGGTCTCCTTGTGTTTTGTAAGTCACTAATACCACACAGTAGAGACATTATCATTTTCAATCAGCCTTATTCAGTTATCAAATCAGCTGGGAAAAAGGAAGGTTGTTTTCTATTTAAAAATAAAGAAGAGGGTGGAAAATTGAAGGTGGGGGAGAACTCCATGAGGGTGACAGGGTTGTGTGATGCAATCTGAAGTAAGGAGATTGATGGGAAAAGTGTCCTCTTTCAGTGCTAGAGAGACAGGAGGAGAAGGCTGCTTCCATGCAGTATAGCCCACACTGAGTGAGCAGTTATTCTGATCTTTGTTTTCCTGTTAAATGTTGAAGAATGAAAGCGTGCATTGAGAGGAGAGCCTTGGGATGTGTTAGTGGGTCCCTCCTACCTTAGGAAAAATGTGGCTTACCTCATAAGCAGGTAAACAGATCCTTAGAATACAGCCAAGTGAGTGGTTCTTGGAGCTGAATGGCAAACTGAGGCATGGCTGGACTGGGATCACCTGTGGTAGCTGGAGCTGCTACTGTCACCCACTGCAGGTCAGCCTTTATCGCATGGAAACTGAGAAATTAAAGCTGAGTGCCTTTCCATGGATCTACAGGTGTGTGTTCAGAGTTCACCTGTGGCACAGTAGATGAGGGTGGGATGCTTTTCAGAAAATTTGTGTTCAGATGTAATGATCTAGCAGAGAAGAAGCCAGTTCTCCATTTGCAATTAATTATAATGAAGCTTTGTCCTCACAGCACCTTCTAGTTCTGACCTGATGAAATGTGAAATCTTAACACTTGTATGAAAAGAGGTTAGTAGGATTTATATTTTTTAAAAAAAGTATTTATTGTGACTGTACTAAAATATTAGATTAGAAACCATATAAACCCTATCAAAATATATTTAGTCCAGAAGCCTCCTTTTCTTATGTAGCCTGAACTAAAACTGTTCAAGTGCTTTTCTTTCTCCCTCGCACTTGAAGAAATACCTGAGCTCTGTTGCACAGTGCCTCAAGGTTAAATTGTTTGGGCTGATTTGTCCCACAGTAGAGGACAATTTCAAACTTGATCTTGAACAGGAAATGTCATATCCATCATGTGAGAGAGCAGTTAAGAGGGAACATTGCTGCTTTTTCATCAGAGTGATAGTTTGCTAGGAAATTACTTCATCAACTTTGTTCTTTTCATCCTATGTGAGCTTTCTTTGTATCATGTGTTGTACAAAAGAATTGCATAACTCAACCAGAAAGTACTTTAAATATTTTACTTCTGGATTGATGCCTACAAGGTAAAGAGTGTGTGCCACCAATTCTTTTAATTTTACTGTTATAAATTCAATTTTAACAAACAGGTTTTCCCTTACCAGAGCAATCATGGGCACTGCCTATGGGACCTATGTGTCATCAGATCAATTCTTTAAGCTGACAAAATTCTGTAGATTGTTATGCTTATTATCTAAATGTCCAGCATAGTTGAGTACAATCAAAACTGATAATACTGGGGTTTTTTTATGCTTTCATATCTTCAAGATCATACTACATGACAGAATACACAACACAGCTACATTTTTTTCTTTGGCCTCTCTGTTAGACCAATATATGCTCATCAAGTAGCTATTAAGCCAAATTTACTTTGCTTTATTTGAACAGCTGCTGTGTGATAAAATTCATTACACTTGGTTGAATTTTCCTATAGCTGAAAGTATTGTTTAGAGACTTTCTCTGCATAGAGAAAAGGGCTTAATTGTAACTATTCCTTTCAGGCTGGTAATATTATGTTTGTCTTTGGTCACAGTCTCTGAAAACATGAATGAAAAGCTAAGCACGTAATTCTTCATATGGCTGTTTCTGTGGAAATAAAATCTCCTAGCAATAAGTCTTTATATTAAAAAGTCTTGACTTCCTACCAATAGGTTTGATCCAATCGCTTCTATAATCAATGAACTTACGTTGGTGTGTTTTGGGGCCAAAAATGCCAGTAGATTGGGATATGCTGAGGGTGGGTAGAAGCCACAGTCCATCTAGTTTTAGTCCCTTTTAAATGTAATCAGATCAGATATATTCTTTGAGAAATATATTAAAGTCTCAAAATAATTATGAAGGTCTTTTAAGTATCAAAAGCCAAGTCTACATTGGGTTTGAATGGAAATGCCTAATACTTTGAAATGTTGAATTTATTAACTTTTTTGTAAAGGACTACCTTTCCATAAAGATAGGGTGGGAGTGTACCTGTGGAGTGGGATGTCTGTCTAACACCTAATCTCCAGCAGTTAACAGCATCTCCTAATGTTTGTTACCACTGGCACTGAATTCTGTTAAACAGGATTTATAAATGATGACAAATCACAAAAAGAAACATGTAATGGACAAAAGTGTATTTTGAAATAGATTCTCAAGCTTATGGCTGAAAGATATTTACTTTCTCCCCAAAACTAGTTTATTTGCTATAAAATGTGGTTTCAGTTGACTCAAACTATTCATGAAGTTGACTAGTTTAAACTGAAACATTTTTAAGCTAGAACGTCAAGCCAGAGAAATTAAAGATATAGACACCATTTTTTTTTTTTCCTGAACTGCTAAGGAACATTTCCAGAGTAAGAAATAGCTGGATCAATCCAAAAGGACTGCATCCTTCCCCCATGCCCCCCCTGCCCACTGCCCAGGGGACTGTCCAAGTAGTCTGGAAGGGTATGAAGTGTTCTGAGGTGAGCAGCAGCTGTGTTTTCATCTAGAAACTCCTGTTCCTTGCATGAAATCCTTGTCTCATAGAGACTAAACACAGGAACGGGAAACAGAGCAAAATCTTCAGTTCTGAATGTGTATTATTTTGGACTATTTGATGAAAAGGATCATAGATGATCCATCTTCTCTTCATTTTTGTGACTGGTACTATTCTGAAGGTTTGTTTCAGGTGAACTGTTTTGGTTCTCTTTGATACTTTAGGTCCATAAGAATAAAAAAAAAAAAAAAGGGAGGTGGGGACAGGGAGGGGAGGTGAAGAGGGCAGGGACAGTTAAAAATCATTAGCTGCATTTTTAAAAAAAGCACAAGACCTTTTAAAATGTTTCATTTCAGAGCCTGAGCATATTTCGTGTACAAATAAGGTACTTTTAGGTCTGAATACAAGTAAGGCTTCTCTTGGTGGCAAGCAGATGGAATCTGGCTGTTTGTGTGGTTTATACATAAGAATAACCACACCTCATTTGTTACTTTTATCTGTGTATCAAAAGGAAATTTGCATGGGCGCCTTCTGTACTTGCAGACCACCTATAGATCTGAAAATGACGGGATTCAGCTGGCTGCAGTCCCTGCAGTGCATGCTGTTGAACTGTATCAAAAGGCATCAACTCTGAGTTTTTGTTTGCCTTGCTGCAAACACTCTGATTTGAGATAGGCAGACTTGCATGTTTCTTTGCAGTTTCTGCTTAGGGAAAATAAAAATGTTGGTTAAAAATAGCTTTTCGTGGGTTATGAAACTTTCCTCGCTCTGTTTTCTGCTTTGCTAATCTCATCTCTGATCCTTCTTTTGTCTCTTTCTCATTGAGTTTGCATGGTGCCTGCACTCTAAATATTGCAGTGACTCCAGTCTAATACTAATACTACTAATTGGCTTAATTTTTACATCTCTTCCTTTGAAGTCAGTTTTTATTGTTCTTCTTTGCTTTCTGGTGCAGGTCAGAACAACCACTGCAGCTGCACTGACACGCATACAGTTACCTCCGGATTAGGTAAATCAGTGTTGTTGGTATGAAATGTCACAGATTACATATATAGGTAATTAGGCATATGAGGCAAATGTGACAATTTTTTTAGAGAACTGTACAGCACTGAAGGTCACTGTTCCCATCTACTATAGACATAGTAGGCTTGTAAGGGGAAAAAAATCACCACAAAGAAATCAAATTCAGGCTAATAGTAAGACTAACAAGGTTAAAAAAAAAATCTACATTAATCTGCTATGAAATATAATGGACAGTTGCATAGAATTGCAGAATAATTCAGGTTGGATGGAATCTCTGGTGGTCATCTGGTACAACCCCTGCTTAAAGCAGGTTTGGTTAGGCGAGGTTGCTCAGGAACTTCGTTGGGTCTCGAACATCTCCAAATGTGCACATTTCACAGCCTCTTCAAGATTCCTCATCTTCCAGCCTGCATTTCTTGCCTGTCATCTTTCTATTCTGCACCTCTGAGAAAAGTGTGGCACACTCTCCTCTATCGTACAGTCAGCCATTTCTCCGCGTCTCTGGACCTGCTGGCCACGCTCTAGCTAACACAGCCCCTGTGCTCGGCTGCCTTTGCTTAGAAGGACACACAATTTCACTGTTACGGGTATGTGCCATCAAGGTGAAGAAACTGTCCACCGATGTTACTTTTAAAGAAATTAAACTAGGGACAAGTAACCTATACATAATTATTCTAATCTTATGCTCTTTGTAAAGCTGGTCAATACTGTAGCAGTGTGTTTGCTAGACCTGTACTGATGGGACCTATTGAATCCAAATGTGAATTTTGACTTTCTAGGAAAATTCACTTAAACTGAACAAACTGCCACAATCCGGTCACTTTCTAGGCAATATACTTGTTAGGTTTCTTTGCTTATGTTCTTCTCCATTCTGCTCATGCAGAATGTACAAATGTTCCTTGCAAAAATGGGTTGTTCTCTCTGTCTGGAATGGGGATTATCAGTGAAAAATATTGTAACTAAAACGTCAGATTTTTAAATGATAAATTGATATGGAGGGTGAACAGGTTAGATGCTTTGAAATTAGTATTCAAAAACAATCTTATCTATCTTGTTTCTTTTTTAATCAGATGAGTGCTGAATCAGGACACTTGCAAGCCTTCAAGATATGGGGAGTGAACAGTCTTGTCAGCTCTTGCATCAGACAGAACTGAATGCAGGGCTGTTAATGGGGATAATGTTATCTTTGAAGTTTATTTAGAAGTTAGGGAGGAGTAATGTGTTTGCTTGGTGTTTTGGTTTGGTTGGTGTGGGGGCTGTGATGGATTGTTTGTGGCTTTCCCCCTGACCCCCAGCCCCCCCATGTCACAAAATGTAACTGAGTACTTTGGTTATCTAAGTATTCTTTGTAAATCTCTAACTGTAACTTTCTGCATGCGCAGTTGTGGGGTGTGTGCTTTTCTGTCATGTGAACCGTGTAGCTTTTCCTTTCTTAAATGCCCAATGGTTGCATCCATAAGCCTCTACATCTTTTAGTTGGCTAAAAAGAGCTGACCTTTTTAAAACTTTCTGGTTCACCTTTTGTGCAACACATTCAATTCCTGATTTTGATCTCTGCTATAGTAATAGACACTTACTGGTCTTTATTATGAGTCCAAATTCCTTCACATGTTAACAAATCAATGAATATCAGAGGATCACATTTTAAACTAAGTGATTACTCTGCCATACCTGTTTTAATTTGAGAAAATTTAAGGCAGATTTTTAATGTTTCGCTATTCTTCCACTGAGAGAATACCATTTCTAATTTGTCAGTGTTGACTAGTTTTTTAATACCATGGCAAATACTGTAATCTGAAGTCTCGGGGGGATATGCAAAAAAACCCTAAACTAGATTCTATATGCATTATTTTTTTTGTAGTGGGCAAACTGAAGCTTACAAACATGATCACTTATGTACTATAGTAAGCACAAACACTGAGTCAAGGTACTGTAATTCTGGCATAGAATTTAAGGAGAATATGCAAATATTTTGGGATACGATTGTGCATCACTTCAAAAGATAATGAATGAGTTAAGCAGTTTTTGGTTACAAATTTGGGTAGCTGAATGTCTTATAGGATGATACATTGGATCATATTCAAGAAAGATTTACAGGATGGGAGTTACCCTATCAATTGCTAGAAGACGAGTCAGCTCAGCCTAGTCAAAGACTTTCTCATTAGCAGCATACGTACAACTAGTTTGCTATTGAGGTTATTGCATGGGGTAGAAAAAGGCCAAAGTGCTGGAAGGATTTATCTGGATTCAGGGAATATTTCAGGTAATGCTGAAATCAGTGGCTCTTACACATTCTTGAAACACTTTCTTTAGAACTCTGAGAATATGTACTCAATAAATTGAGATTTCTGCACCCTTAAAATGAGATAATCAATATCACTGTCCTAGGTTTTTTTTACAGATGCAGTAATAACTAAAAGGGCTCTGAGCTTCACTAATCTGCTTAAGCTGTTTGCAGTGACTTCAAATGAAGGCACACAAGTCCTAAACCACAATTTATCCCTAATGAAAGCATACTATTTTTCCTTACAGAACTCAGGAAGGTACCCTAATGGATCTGGAAGTCAGTGTCAGTTTTGACACTTCAATTTCAGCAAATTGTTTTTCACACCCTTTAAAGGTGACCTGCAAAGGTAGAGCATGAGTAGCATTGCCAACATATGGTGTAGGTTGTCTGCAGCCAGGTCAAAGTGTCAATTCAGTATTTCACCACTGGGGAGAATGTGATGGAGGGGGGAAGCAGCTGTGAATAAAACCCAAGAGTTTGGGAAGTTTGGTTCAGAAGAACAGTCAGGATTTTTTCTCCGATAATCTAACTTCTTGTACTCTGACAATACATCCTGCTGCTGAAGACCAGTCATCTTCCCACACGGGCAGCCCTAGACTAGTGCTCCCAGATATGGAGCAATGGATTTAGAATTAGTTCAGTATTGAAATGATAGGATTTTCTTTCATGTGTTCAATGTGATCACTGACTTGTATTCCAGGCACTAAATGACAATCAAATAGACTGAGGAATGACGATAGAAGACCTTTATAAAATGACTTGTATTTTTAGAAACAGAGTGAAGATTCAAGTCAAGAAAGAATTTTTCAGTGGTGAGGCCCTAGCCTGGGGCTTAGGGGATCTGTCTGCTTCCTGGTAGACTTCCCATGTCACCTTGGGACACTTAAGACCCGTATCTCAAAGGTCTTTAGATACCCAAATCTGATACTGAAGTGAAGAAGATGCCTCAGTGCTGCACGAGCTTTATGCTTCACTTCCCCATCACTGAGGTAATATTCTTTTCACCTCTGAATGTGTTGTGGATTTAAATACAGCAAAGATTGAGAGATGCTATGGGCGCTACAACTGTCTCTAAGATTTCAAAGAAGGAAAAAGGCCCTGCTTGCAGCATCCTATTACACATATTGGTTAAGTTACTCTCTTCAAATGCTAATGGATGAATCTATAGAGAGACGGACAAAGAAGAGTTCTTTCACTGGCTCATTAGAAAATGGAATACCCCTAATGAAAGACCATTGTTCTTTAAGTACAAACTATCTTTAATATGTGAGAGCCTTTAATATATGACAACACTTATCCTCATGTGATGCAAAATGATCAAAAGGATCTGAAAATGGATTTTTAGTTTCACTCGGAGACACCAGTACTGTCATTATATGATTACACTTCTTAGTTCCAGAGAAAGCTTTGTCTGCTGCATGATTTATTAGAATGCATCTGTTAAAGTGAATTTTATCATAAGGCCTGAAAATAAGAATTTATAATAATCACCGTGTCCGTAATGACAGCACATTTTAATGTCTTTTCATGATATTATGGTCCTCAGATGGATAATATTCTACACATGACAAAATGATTCATTAATAGCTTGAAAAACTCAGAGATAGAGAACTAAAAAAGATTTGTAGCTTTCTAGCTGAACAAAAACACTGATGTTCGTAACAGTAATGGTATACTTGACCTCTCTCAACATAGCCTAAAATTTAATTAAGAATTAATTTTGAACTTCACTGCCTCTTGATGGAAAATACAAGGACTTTATATGAAAACATGCTTGGTATTTTCCCTATTGTTCTCATAATCTCTGTATCAAGGACATGTTAAAAAGCTGAAGGAGGACAGAAAACGCAAGATTTCAGATATACCAAAGAGCAGGCTGTTTCTTTCCACCATTCTTCTGTAGGCAAAATAGGAACTGGAAAGAAAAAAGAATAATAAAAGCTAAATTAGAGATTAGTTTTTAAAGATATTTTTTAAACTTTTTTTTAATCCTGTTTTTCCTGAAGCTGACACAGTAACAATGGTAAGACCTGTTCTTAAGTATATAGGTTGGGTTTTGAAGTTGATTTTCTGGGGTGGTTTTTGAATGAGAGCATTTTTTTAAGGTTGATACCAAAATTCAAGTTTTTCTTTTGTGAGTATAAGGAGGTCATTCTGCACTCTTTTTCCTTGCTCTTTTTATTCAAGTTTAGGATTTTTTAAGGATAAGACTGCAGGAAATGGTAGCCTTTCTCATGATGAAAAATTTGGAGAGTAAAAAATATTTTTCTTGGAGAGAAGAAAATATCCATACCCCCCAAAAACCTCAAGCAAATTCCATAAACTGAAATGAAAGGCCACATAGAATTATGGAAACTTTTTTTTTTTTTTTTTTTTTTTTTTTATTTTGGGGCAAGAACAGAGCAATTAATTCTGCCAACACTGTCACTTGTCATCTTTCACTTTATCACCAGAGGTGATATTTTGGGTTCTAGTTAAAATGAGAGGAAAGCATCCATCTTGTTTAAATTAAGAATGGGTGAAGGAATATATGACTGAATCCTTCATATCCAGGTCTGTACCACAATTGAACTGAAGGAGAATTCAATCTTTTTTTTTAAAGTTCCTATATCTTTACTCTCCCTTTCATAAATTATTTTTTATTTTCACATATCTTTTCTTAGCTGGCACTTTGCTCTTCTTAGAATGGCATCAGTCCCTCAGGACTACTTTTCCTCTGACATTCCTGTGCCAGGTAGGAAAATGCTAGAGATAATGCAAAAGGACTAAGATTAATTTGGGTACTTCTGCTTTCTGTGTTGTAAGTGAGCCTTTCAACAACCTCTAATGAGCAGTGTAGAGAGCAACAGGGAAAAGGTGCTTAATCAAATTTCCTAAGTTCAAGAAATAGGGGACCTCTCTGTTTGATTTATCCTGATTGCCAAGCGTTTCCATCAAGTATTAGAATTAAACCCCTCAGAAAACCTCTTAACTGTTCAGTTTTGCTGTTCCTACTTTAAAACTTTCTGGTACATAATGGTCTCTGTTTATTTTTCTGCTGCTCACCTTGCCAAATAGATGCTGCCTGCAAATGATGCAAATAATAGGTGGAACAATTTAAGTCAATTTGTTATGGACACCAGAGACTATCAACCAATATAGACTTTGTTTTCTAAATAGATACAATACAGTCAATGAAATTGGTACCACAGCTCTTCTAGAAAGGGTAATTATAATATTGGCTGCTAGAGACAGCATTAAGACAGTACTTTAAAAGGCAGAAATTTTTTCTGTATTTGCTTCACTTTTTTGCCAGAAATCAGTTTACTGATTGCAAATCAGTGTCATTGGGGTTTTTTTGGAGGTGGAAGAAATGAACATAAAACCACCACTGTCTAACTATGAGAGAATGTAATTTAAAAGAATTTTGGGTAGTGCAGTAACAACTTTAACTTGAATTGGGGCACAGTTCTAGTACACCTGTGCCTACTGGGACACACACACACACACGACAACTTTGATTTAATTCCATAATATTCCAACATTTCTTCTCATTCTTGAAGCTCACAGAAGTGAGTGGCATCAGAAAGATGATTTCTCTGCTGATGGGTACAACCAGCTTCAAATGTTGGAGGCAGTGAATGCAGAAGTGTAGCAACTGTTCTGCAAAAGAGCACTTTGATACTAATCCACTGGAAACTACTTGAATTATTCAGATTAAGAATCAAAAGTGAAATTCCCATGCTGAAGAATGGGAAATCATGCAGTGTTTTGCTGGCATGATTGTTGCTGCTGAGCAAGCAAAAATAGAAGGTCTCAGATCAGGACTGTCGATTTTTGCACAGCCATGATTTTATTATATACAAGCTGAATTTTTGGAATGAGATAATGCTGTGATGCTTTTCTTCAGCATTTTGGTTTTGCTGGCCTATAATGCTAGGCCTTAAATTCAAACTAATGGTCTGCAGCAGTTTATTATGGTTTTGCGAGTTGGTGGTTTAAGATATCTTATTTGCTAAGGTGGCATTTCCAGCTGACCACAAGCTATTAGATTATGTCAACCTAGCGGGGGCTATCAAAATCAATGTTATTTTCATTTGAAACAAAACAGGATGACAGCTTACAAGACTGGGTTTTGCCCAGGGATGAATTGATTTTTCTATCACTTCAGGTTCCCCAAGATGTCTAGCTGGCAACTGTGTTTGAATTTTCTCTCTTCTGCTATTAAACATGCTGAATTTGGACCTCAGCTGCAGCAAACCAGACTATTCCACCACTGCACTGAAACAATATAAATCCACACTAGCTGAGAATGTGTAGTCCACTGAGTACCAGAGGCTTTGCTTGACTTGAATTAGCTGCTTGATTGTTTTGTCAAGATTAAGATGTCCTCCAAAAAAATGTTCATGCATTTGAAAGAGAGAAGCTGGCTGTATTCCCTCTTGTTATAGTGCCATTATTCTTCATGAATCATACTGGGGGGGGGGACACGGACATGACACACACATGACGGGGGGATGACATGACTGTTCAGAGCTTGTTTTAAAAATAGATAAGACTAGGAAAGGTGGTTGAATAAGGCCTGGGTTTTATTTCTTCCGATAACACTCCTAATGAACTATAAGATATGGAAGATGGGACTTTATTAAGCCTTATACTTTTTGTGAACAATATGCAGTTAACTTACCCATTCTATGCTGATAATTGGAAACAAATCAAAGTAGTCATAAGTCAAATACTAATGAATTAATTTCCTCCAGTGTTTACCTCTGCCTCTTCAGTTTCTCTCTTTCAATAATAATAGATAAATAGAAGTTGATCTCTTCTTTTGCCTAATGACAGTTTTCATATTAAGTGCAGCAAGATCCAAGCCACTTGCTCAAGCCACTTACTAGCTGTCAGCTAACTGACATTTAATGACCACTTTTTTTTTTTTGAGCTTCTCTTGAACCAATTTACAGAATGCTGCATGTGACGCTGCAAGCAGGAGAGATGTGCCTCCAGGCAGGAGTCTGTTCTAGATGACTTGGACTAATAGAATGTTCTTCCTTCTATTTTATTTTATTCTTCTGCCCTTACAGCTGGAAGCCAGCATCTTCAGACAGTTCCATCTATAATATCAGGGAAAATAAATAATCAGAGTATATATTTAATCTTATTAAAAAATAACATGGAGGAGAGTTTTACTTTGTGTAATCTGCACAAGTAGTGAAGTGCAGCTCTGTAAATAAAGACCAACAAAAAAATTTAGGTCTGTCAATCTAGCCTAGAATGAGTGATTAAAATAGAGCAACTATAAATTACAGTAATGTACAACACATTGCATTTGAAGGGTGCAGAATACTTGGAGAGGTAATTTTTCAGGAAAGTTTGAAATTCTAGCATTGTCACAGAATTCTGTGGCTGACATAACATCTAAGGCTGAAACAAATGGCTTGTGCTTTGTAGAATCATCACGTGTTTGGAAATATCCCACATCCATTTCTGCTTAACATGTTGGTATAAGCAAAATGTCTTATTTTGAATATCAATACACATTTATAACAAGTTTTTGTTCTTTTTTGATATTTCACAGGTGTATATTCTAAAACATGGATGAAAGTAACCTATGCACCATCAAACCTGCATGAAACTGATGCATGTATTTGAGTTGATGACAAACCCAGGAACACCATGGTAAAAGCATGTTTACTTGATTATAAAATGACCTAATACTTAATATACTTTAAAACTCAGTGCCTGAGCTTTAATAGCAGCTCCTGAATGAACATGAGGTGGCCCCAACAGAGTTTCTCACAGAAGTTATTTTCCAAGCAGCCTGATCCAAAGCTGCACATTGAGGCAGCTCAAGGTGCTCAGGGCCTGACAGTTCTAATTCCTGCAGTTTGGCACCAAGAGTAGGACTTTGAACTTTTACTACACCTGTTGCTAGGTACAGCTGAACTTTTGACTTGTAGGCAATGAGCTTGCTTTTGCCCTTAAACATTTTTTTTTTCCCCTGGTTCAGTTTCAAGCCACTCTTCTAAGTGTAAGTTCTAAACTGTAGTTGTTGTATTCACTCATGTTCACTACTAAGGCGCAAATCTCTGATAAAGTTTCAGAATTCATCAGGTGGCAGGAATGGAGCCTGCTTGAATCAATGCTATGAGATGTTAAATGCTTTGGAATCGTGTGCCCTACCATTTGAATCATAGCCAAAACTGAAACTATAATATTTGGGTTTGCATTCTGATTTTTAGAAATATACAGCAAATATATTCCTGTCTTATGTGCTCCATAGCTGAAGAATGCTTCATACCATTTGTACATATGCAGAGCACACTGGTTTTTTTGTTTTGTTTTTGTTACAGTGGGATAGTCTAAACTGCTGTGCAACTCTCACCATCTTTCTTTACTGATGAATAATGCCAATCAATTTACTGAATAATATACCATTCCCTACTGTTCCTGCACGTATTATAAACATATAAGAGAAAATGACCTAATCATATGATCTTATGCAGTAACTAATTAAAGCAATGAAATACTTCTGAAGGTTTCTTTAGTTCCCTTTGTACGTAGAAGAAATTCGTAGTAGGACAAGGGTACTTCTCTAATCAATTCATATGAAGTTAAAATGTGGTAAGGTTTTGTAGTTATGCAGCTTTTCTGTAGAAATTAGATATTTAGTTACTTTCATTTATTAAATCCTGTTGTTATGTATTGTATAGCAGTGTTTTCCACAACTAGTAAACATGGTGGTATTGAAACAGATTAAATAATTTTTAAAATCTCTCGTTATTAACTTGTTCAGTATCATCTTGCTTGTGAAATTAAACATAGACAGGTGATAAAAGCTGGATGTTAGCAACCTTCATTTTTATGCTCAAACTTTACTGATATCTTTGCAGAGCTATTCCAAAGCTGTACTGTCACTTGGTTGATTTAGTTTATGGCATTGCAGGACCTAACTGGACAACTGTTTATCGAATAGCTCAGTGATAAAGAATTCAGCCAGGATGGAGGTTCAATTCCTGTTCAGTCCAAAGGACTTACCAGGCTATTCGGTAGTCTGTGACCTTTATTGGGTCAAGGAGAGCAAGCAGGTATAAGGATAGTGTTATGCTTTGCATTGTGGGTATTCACTTGACCATAAAAGGGAGTGTTTCAGTTCTGCAGTAAGTATTCAGGCATTACTGAAATAAAGGCTGGAGATTTCAGTATAACTATGCTAGAGGTGCCTAACTAAAGGGAGAATTTAAGGTTCTGAATCACTAATGGTGGGGGTAACTAATCTGCAGAAAGAGGTAGGGCTTAGGACATATTTTTTTAACAGTCTTTTGTTAGACAGTTTATGCCGAGTATTCTGTAGCGTCCGCTTCTTGTCCTGTGTTGAATAGTCAGGTTGCATTGCTGAGGCAAGGCACTAGAGGCAATGTTGACTTCATGCTGTTATTCTGCCTCAGTTCTCCGTTTATGGGTGCCACGTGTAGCTGCCCCCTTATTAGTGCTTTCTGTCTGGAAAGCCATTTGTGAATTTTTTTTTTTTTTTTTTTTTTTTTTAAGAGCAGCAAGAAGGGCCATGCAATTGCAGGCATTGGTGCTTTTCCAGCTATTTTTGGTTCTCTGCCCTTCTCTGCAGGAGAATGTGGCGGCAGGGGAAGAAATGTCTGTCTGACTTTCAACTGTGAGCTAGTAGAAATGAAGATATTCCTGGGAGAGAATAAGGCAGTAACCTTCAAGGAAGGAGGAGCCTCTAACAAATCTGGGAAAGACAAGAGGTTGTTTTGGAATATTTATTTGTAGAAGCTCAGGGGAAGATAAGAACTGCTAGTAGTAATCTTCATAGATGTAATGTATTGGGTGCTTATCCCTCAGCTCTGAATGCTTAGAACCCCATAAGATTCTCAGGTTCAGCAAAATAGAGCTATGGCTCCATTTGGAGAACTTTGGGGAAAAATATTTTGTAGGCAGTTTCTAGAATTACCATTAATTATTGGAAAAGACATAGCTATGGTATGTGGACCATTCATTGCCATATCAATGAAAAACTACTGGTTCCAATGCATGCTGAACCCCTGGTGCAATTAGAACTTAATGATTTTTCTCATTTGAATTAGTCATTTCTAACTTTCTTGATCTCCTAACTAATCCAGCCATTTATTATAGGCAAGGTCTAAGGCAGGTCTGAGGTGATGGGTTTGCTGTGTGAATGTATCTGCTTGCCCTCAGGAAGATGCGTATGTTGTGAATGCAGTTTCGTTTCTGTGTCAGCAGAAGTTTTACCATCAAATCACTTGCCAAACTAGAGACTATAGAGGCTCCAATGAAATTCAGAGCTAAAGAAAAAAGGTGTAAGAAGGGGTAGGAAAGATGCTTATCTTGAGCAACACCAGGTTTTGATTTAAGGACCCCCCTGACACACACACACACACACACACACACACACACACCCAAATTTCTCATCCTTGTGATTCTGTTTAGTGGCTTTTAGGTTTAGGATTTTCTTCTGGAACACTGTCCTGATGGACTTTAATAATCCTTGTAGAGTTTGAATACTTATGCTGTATGAAATGAACTGAACTGCCTGGGAAACAAACAGCTTCAAGAAGATATTCCTAAGAGAATCATAGAATGGTCTGGGTTGGAAGGGACCCCAAGGATCACAGAGTTCCAACCCCCCTGCCACAGGCAGGGACACCAACCTCCAGGCCTGGGGCAGGGCGCGCCG
>KL263982.1:35188-74014 GCA_000699545.1 Podiceps cristatus
TATGCTCCCCTTCAGGTACTGGAAGGCTGCAATGAGGTCCCCCCGCAGCCTTCTCTTCTCTAGGCTGAACAAGCCCAGCTCCCTCAGCCTCTCTTCCTAGGGGAGGTGCTCCAGCCCTCGGATCATCTTCGTGGCCTCCTCTGAACCCTCTCCAACAGTTCTGCATCTTTCTTGTACTGCAGTCCCAGATCTGGACACAGGACTCCAGGTGGGGCCTCACGAGGGCAGAGTAGAGATCACCTCCCTGTCCCTGCTGGCCACCCCTCTTCTGATGGAAGGCAGAAGTCGCGCATTTTGTCTGAGATTTGATGTTTTTTAATGCCTTATTTATATCTGGGGGAGGGAGTCTTACTGTTGGTTGTTTTTTCCCTTTCTATACATAAAAGAAAAAAAAAATACCAAAACTGACAGTGTGGTGCAGTCCTGAAGGATGCTTGTCAGTGCATAGGGTGTGAAAACAGCAGCACGCTAAGCAAGTAAGTGTATTTGCTTTGGGGAACGTGGGGTGCTGTGTAGAGCAATGCCCTGCATTGCTGGGAACTAGTCCTTGCCTGTCTGCCACTCTGCAGTTGAGTCATCCATTTTGTTCTGCAGTTTAAGTCCTGAAAGGATGATCTTTATTTACCCTGCTTTACTACAGCTTACTGTAGCAGTGCCTTAACAACTCAGTAAAAAAGTAGGACCCCTAAAGTAGGACATCCTAAGTAGAGAACAGACAGACAGTCTTCCTGCCCTGAAGAGCTTGCAGTCTGTTTTTGAAGTCTGGACTAGTATTTCCTAAACACTTAAATGAAATACTTTGTCACACTGTTTAGCAGGCAGCGTCTCCTGCCAGCAGCTCTGCCAGTTCCCCCTATCCAGGGGGCAGGCAGCTGCGGTGGGCTTGCTCAGCCGGCCCAAATCTGCCTGGCTGGCTGGAGCTGTGCCGTGAGGAGCAGCTGCCCCCAGCTCTGCCTTGTGCTCTCAGCTGTGCCTTCCTGAACAGCAATGCTCCGAGCACCTGGGGACATCTCCTCTCCCTTGTGTCCCTCAGGCCAGAGTGGGGAGAAGGGTAGGGTTTGGCCTCAATTCTTGGCTTTAGCTGGAATCACTTTCTGTGGGTCTTGAAGTCATTCAGCTTGAGGGTTTAGGCTTTCCTATTCTAACTAATCCATAACATCAAAACAGTTAAAAAGTGACTACTTCTGTTTCCTTTATGCAATAAATACTATAAGTCTATTTGAAGTCATAGGGAATTAAACACCTTTTGGGGCTATGAGCTGAAGTATCTGCATGCCAAAAGTAATAGGAGAGGATGGTGGGGATTGCATTTTACCTTCTCTGTACAAAACACTTTGCTCTCCTTTCTATGTCTTAGCAGAACATGGTGAGCATTTCATAACTATTTGTGTTTTGTCATCATACCATGAGTAACTTGTGTTTTGTTGTTTCTTTATGGAAAAGAAAAATACTGCCTTGGCTTGGGGTACATGTCCTTGTCCTGTGCTGTGTTTTCACCTCTAGTGACAGATAGCTCGGATTCTCCTAAACTCTAACTCCCCTGCTTTGCTTGTACTTGCTAAAAGTCTGCTATAGAAACAGCGAACTAAAATGTAGAATACCAGAAGTTTGAAAAGCAATGTATTGCTAATGGATGGAATAGTCTGTTACTTGCTTAATTAGTTATGTTAAACAACTTGAGCTTTGGTGTTATTAACAAATTCACTTAATCATAGTAAATAATGAGGATTATAATTGAAATGATGACCTTTGTCTGCTGCAGAGGTACTAAGTTGTGCCAGGTTTGCTTCATACATGCTAAATCAGTGCTGATCAATGACTGGCAGTGGCCAGACATCATAATGCATTTATACGTCTCAAAAACTCTAGAGGAAGGGAAGCCAGTTCAAACATGCTTTGAGGATCTGAGGAAGAAAGTGAGCATTCTCTGCTATGCAAAAGTGGAGAGTGATTACAACCAAAAGTAGGAAAGTGCCAGTATGTAAAGATAACTAACCAGTTTGAGGTCAGAAGTTATAGTGTGCATTCAGGAGCTCTTCTTGAGCTTAAGAGGAGTGGGGAGCATGTAAACTTGAACTTGAATCCACCGCCACCATTTTCTGAAACTTGATTAAAAAGGCAAGACTTGAAAAAATAGTAAATATGGAAAGTCTTGGGAGTTGCCCACCTTCCCTGTAAAATGTTGCTATGATTTCTATCTAAATAAGAGCCAAGTGTGCCCATGTGTGGAGGAGATGAAAAAGGGGGGGGGGGAGGAAAGTCATCCTTAGGTAGCTGCTGATTGCAGACTTCCCAAGTTTTGTGTGATGGAGCAGGATGATGCAAGTTCCCCTTGCCTCAGACCTCTGTGCTGAAGGACTATTTTCAGCCCAGTGGGGAATGCAGAATGGAAGTGTGGGAAAATGTTGCTGCCTACACCCTGCTGTGCCCAGGAATGATGGGCCTCTCAGAGCTGAGAGTCACCTCTGGTGTTTCTCCCTGATCTCCAAATGGAGAACTTAAACTGGGAGCTAACCCCTGCCATTGGAGGAGTAGCACTACCTCTGTGGGCAATATTAGCTCTTCTGCATCCATTGCTACAGTAACAAGCTGTAGGAATCTTTGCTGTAATTCATTTGGAAAAATTTTCTTCCTGTAATAAAAGCTGGACCATCAAGAACATCTAAACAGGCTTGTACATTGTTTCCTTCTACTAAAACCACTGAGGTTGCTGCAGCAGGCGTCCAGGATAAAGAGCTATGCTATTGGGAGACTTAAGCAATAGGAGCAGCTACATTGTCACAGCAGCTCAGAGTGGCCAGTGCTTGGTTTAATTCGGAGCTCCCCAAGATTCCCAATTATTAATAAAACTTAAAGCATTAAAAAAGAAACCCAACTTCCCCCCACGCCCACAAAACCCCCCCACAAAAACCCCTCAAAACCAAACCAACAAAATAAAACAACCCAATTAAAAAAACACAAACAAAAAACAAACCAAAAACAACAACAAAAAACACGAATAAAAACAAAAAATCCACAACAACCAACAACCAAAAAACCCTGTTGACCTTGGACAGCTTTGGCAGAATCTGCATAATATGTGCTGGATCTGGGGTAGTTATTTTTGGGAAGCAATGGAGAAAACCAAGAAAGTACTGATAATTCTTTATATGAAAAAGATTTGAGAAAGACATTATGAACCACTTCATGGCAGTTGCAGATTGAGGGCATGCTGGAGATTCTTCCAGTTTAGTTAAGTGCCTAAGGCAGAAATTTGTTTGCCTACAGAAACTGAACATTAAAGAAAAGCTATAAGCTATTCACTAGCAATGTATGATGCACTCGAAATATGTCAAACCTGACTTGTAGTGAATCTACTGCAGTGCCTACGATATCTCTCTAGATATTCTTGGTCTTGTCTGTGATAAGAATAAACCTTTTGAGTATAGTGAAAGTCTGTAAATAAGGAAAGGCTTCATGTTACATAGGAAATGTGGTGACAAGAAATAAATAGCTATTTCTGCTTGGTGAAACTTAACAGCTTAAGATACCATCAGCAATCATACGTCATTTGAACTGGTGTCTGTACACATTAAAGCAGGAACATAGAAGCAATCCAAGTGACAGAAGTTGATGGAAATTATACATTTTAAGCCTGAGCTTAGGAGCCCAAACTTTATCCTGGGACCCCACTGTGGTAGGTTCTATAGAAATACAGAACATAAAGGCATTTTCTGCTGAAAAGATCACTACATTCGTACCGTGAAACAGACAAATCCAGTTTGTAATGCAGCATGACTGCTTTTATGATTTATTTAGCATTTACACTGATCACAAACAGGTTGAGCCCCACTTTGTCATGGAATTGGAAAACACAGAACGAGTGATTATTCTGTCCCAAGGAGCTTATGGTCTAAAAGATGTAGTAAGGAGGCAAGAAAAGCAAGCAAGATGGAGTAGGCTGCAGAAAGAAATAGTGTAACGAGTTGAAATGAATGTCATCCATGTGTGCTTAAGAAAGGTTTGGCCTGAGTTCTGCACTCTTAATTCATGTGAGCATTTTGTATAGACCAGCTGGAGGAAGCTGGTGTGAACGTGTAGATTCCTGTTGTTCACAAATTGCTGTGACCTTTGTATTGCACCTAATGAAGGTTGTTAACATCAACATGAGCAGAATCAGGCATAAAACTTGGACTGGTTCTTGCCAGTAGAAGCTGTAAGTGAGTTACTGTAAAATTACTTAAAAGGAAAGCACGAAGTCTAAAACCAGTATTATTGCTATTCCTATAAAATCTCATAGTTTCCTCCAGACATGATAACAACTTAGAACCACAGTATTATAATGTCTATAAACAATTAGAATAAATCAAATATTTTCCTTTTGGTTTGTTTTAGATTGCTTTATAATTAACTAATGTGCTTTCCTGAAACCAGTTTTATGTTGTCTTAATGGCTTTGGCTACAAAATGAGATCACCAACTAAACGATTGCCTAACCACAAGGACCTTTAATGATCTTTCAGGACGTGCTGTGTTACCTTAGCTTGGAAAGATTTGCTGCTGTACTATTTGGTGCACAGAAATATTTACATACGGTAGTGAATTTCCATATTGTATAAAAATCATTATAATGAAATTCCACATGCAGATACTCATTTGTGTTATCAATACTGCATGACAATTTCAGGAACTTTTTTTTTGATTTCTTTTAAATAGCCTGGTTCAGCAATCTACTGAGAAGGCATTTAAGTCTCGCTGAGGTGAATCCTGAAGGTGGATAAATGTGAGATATATCAGCTGAGGATTTCTCCCAGTGGAACTTAAGATATGTTATGTGTTTCTGAATTAAGACCACAGACGATTACATTCATATCATTAAGATGGTTAAGAGCACATAAAATATTTCAATGGGGTTCAAGTGAGGGTGGGGTTAGTGATAGCTGTTCTTAATTTTGGAAAAAAAATAAAAGCACACATAAATACAGAAACAGACTTAGCCTTCAGAGATAAAACTTTGTAATAATTAAACTTTTACTGATCTCGAAGATCATCTTCTGTGATAAATCTTTTATCCCTACTTTCTAATTCAGTGGCCTATAAAGCAATTACAATTCAAAATCATCGTTTCATTTGATAGACTGTAGCATGTTGTTTGGGTTTTGTTCACTTTGGACAGTATATTTCATGTAGTAGATTATTGGGTTTTGTTATTTATAACATAGAAGCTAGAGGTCACCAAATATAGTCTATTCTACTGTAGAGTGTTTATTTGTTTAAATATACCTATTCTGCCTTGCTTTCTTTGCTAAAACTGGGTCCTGACAGCAATGCATTTTCAATATTTCCATAGCTGACAGAATGGTTTTATATGGTAGATGATAATGCTGGAACAACTTGAGAAAAAACTTTTACAACTTACAACAGAAATGTTTTCATTCAGATTTTGGGCGTACATTTCGTTATATCTTAAAATTTCTATGAAATGTGAGAAGTGAAAACCTGTTTACTGAGTTGTCGGCAAAGGGATGTTTCCTGTTGCCTGTTTAGATTTCAAGTGTGCGCTGCCTATCTGCTCTGGCCCTCAGAAGAATCACGTAAGATGGCAAGGACTGCTAGTCTTTCCTGTATACCACCCTCCTGCCTGTGAAGCTAGCGATGCTGATTTGAGCTTGACTTGTTTGGAATTCCTGGAAACTTTTGGCTAGCTTAGCAGACCCTGAGCAAAGCTGAATAATGTTAAAGTTTGACCTGTTTTTCATAGGAAGTAAATAATATCCTATATGTAAGAGATTTTGTGTGGTGTAAATTTGCATAAGGAGGTGTATTCAGAAGTGACTTACAAGTAATATTCAGCAATCCAAAAAATGACGAGCTTCCTTTCAAGAAACCCGCCATGTTTTGAGGGTGTTTGGTTGCTGAAGGTGGCAGGAGTATTCAGCAGATGTGTCTATGATCATGCTGACAAACCTTTTCATCCTCTGAATATTTTGATAAGAACTGAGATTAATTATTTCAGTCTAAAATAACTCTTAGTATAAAAATCATGAAACTGTATAAGAGAATCTGGCAGTGAAAATAATGCCTTTACTCTTGCAGTCCTGTAAGAGTCTCCTAACTATTCTTTCAGGAATATATTACTTCTCATGTCTGTTGAACAGATGTGGCAAGATGTCTGCATGATTTATAGGCTACTTGCCTGACAATCCTGGGATATTTAGTTGGTTTTATACATTGTTGTCGTACCATTTTGTGAATATATTTTCAGTTGCTAAAGTCTTTGTTCTCTCCTTGGATTTTGATGTTGTAAAGTTTCAGAAAGGATGAGGAGGAATAAGATGCTGAAGGGAGTCAGAGAGTAGCATTGTCAAAAACATCAAGCTGACATAGCTCTATTTTCAAAAACAGCTTGCCTTGCTAGGTGCCAGGAGACAAATAGGTTTCCAAAATCAGATTCCTGACCACCTAAATAGTTCTTAATAGAGTTTAAAACCTCTGGATTTTGAATGTGCTCATTTAAGTTCCCCTTTTCTTGCTTTTAGAGTAAATCTAGTTCTTCGAACAACTAATCCATATAAAAACTCATTGATTTCAATAGAACTTGTTTTCTTGTGTAATTAGACATGTAAGTAAAGATTATGAAGAGCAAAGTCTAATATGCCATGTGCAGCACAGAAATACTTTCTTTGGCTGTGAGGTTACCTCATGAATTTTCATACAGGTAAAGTTTAGTTGTAGTTGATATAAACATAGTAATTTCTGAAGCACACAGTGTTTGCCGAGTTGGCTTCTAGTGAGTATAATAGGAGGTTTGATCCAACCTTATCCTTTTTAAGATAAGAGGAGGACCATTATTTTATATGGTGCTCAGTTTCCTCTGAATATTTAAACTGTGGATTACCCAAACCACAAACATTCCTCCTCAAACCTTCATCAGTTTGTCAGACCACTTACAGCACCTTCCAAAAATAGCAGCAGCGTTGCTTTTAGACCAGCTTGGAGAATTGTACAGCTACTTTTGCTCTGCAAACAACCCTAACCATGTGGCAATTTTGTGCAGAGCCACTTGGGTGGCTCCCCTGCACCCTTCCTGACCCAATGCAGTACAGCAGTGTCTGATACATATGCACAGAGAACAAAATTAGTCATATCTGAGACATAAGATAATTGTTCTTAAATTTGAAAGTGGTTATTAGAATGAAGATTATTTCTTGCTGATCTAGTCGATAGAATTTATAGAAGTGGCTGAATGAGGATTAGGAAATTATGGCAAGCACAAAGGACAGGCTGGAGAGGTGGGCCTGCGTGAACCACATGAGGTTCAACAAGGCCAAGTGCAAGGTCCTGCACCTGGGTCGGGGTAACCCCCGGTATCAATACAGGCTGGGGGGGGAAAGGATCGAGAGCAGCCCCGCCGAGAGGGACTTGGGGGTACTGATCGATGAAAAGCTGGACTGGGGGTACTGATGGATGGAAAGCTCGACATGAGCCGGCAATGTGCGCTGGCAGCCCAGAAGGCCAACTGTATCTTGGGCTCCATCAAGAGAAGCGTGGCCAGCAGGTCGAGGGAGGTGATAGGACAGTAAGGACAATGGTGATAGGACAAGGGGTAATGGTTACAAGCTGAAACAGGGTAGGTTTAGATTAGATGTAAGGAAAAAATTCTTTACAATGAGGGTGGTGAAGCACTGGAACGGGTTGCCCAGAGAGGTGGGGGAGGCCCCATCCCTGGAAACATTCAAGCCCAGGTTGGACGGGGCTCTGAGCAACCTGATCTGGGTAATGGTGTCCCTGCTCACTGCAGGGGGGTTGGACTAGATGACGTCCAAGCTAGCGGTCCCTTCCAACCCAAAACATGCTATGATTCTATGATTCTATATTGAGCATCTTGCTCTCTCCTTGCTGCTGTCAGTGTGTCCATACTGGGTGGCAATAGGAAAGCAGTTCAGCGATTGTATAGCATAGTACATTGTGTAGTATAGCATCGATTTTATCGCTGAAAAGATAAAACTGGGCTATATACCTGCTGTTAAACCTCAATCTCACCTTTAAACTTTCCAGCTGATGTCAAACCTCAGGATGTTTCTATTTAATTTAAAAAGAAAATATTACACAAGTTTTTTTCCAAGAAAAAAAAAATCTTTTCTGTATTGAGGATGAAAATGGGAGCATCCTTTCCATACTGCAGTCTGCTGCAACTATGCAGATTGCCAAAACAAGCATTTCACTCTTGGGCAATGTAAATGGGCAGACTTGTACAGGCAAGAATTTAGGTCGGTATTTAAGACAAAGCCAGTCAGCTCATGACCATATAAAACCACACAGAGCAGGATCTACATTTTGACTTAATGGTGATCTTGTTTAAGGAAATAAAAATGAGCAATATTCTAAATTTTCTCCTGGTTTGCACCTCATTGGAAAATGTGCACAGTACATTTTCTGAGAGGGTTTTCCTGCTCTCTTGGGAAGGAATTGGGGTCTTGAGTTAACCTTATTTTATATATACACACCAATGTCATCACAGATTATTCCAATTTAAAAGACAAGTATACATTTTTGTTTCACAAAAAAATCCAACCCACTCTTCATCTTCAGCATCTGCAAGATGACAGATCAAAATGCTGTCAGATTCAGGAAAAAGTAGAATGTGTCTATAATTATGTGTACTTTTATTCCAGAAATGGTGTTTATTTCACTATTCTCATTTTATTGTAATTCATCAAAGCATTATAACTCATTGTGTAGGGAGCACAAGTCACAGGGTAATGTATTTGAATCTTCCTTGTATTTCTCATGCAATAATTTACCCCTAATGAATAATAATCAATGCAATTGTTAGAATTTGACATTTAAGGATATACTTTAAACTGAAGTTTGTTTTTTTTCAGGGTATTTTGGCCAAGGTCTCAAACGGTTACAGGGAATATGAAGTAAAGGTCATGAATACATCTTAAAAACAAAACACAAAATCCCCACAAAAACCAAAACCAAACCCACACAAACAAACAAAAAACCCCCACCAAACCCAAATTTGCTTTTGAATCTTTGTCAATACCTGGGGCAAATGCTTCTCCCTTTCTGTAAAGTTCCGCCTGTGGTTACGTCAGGGGGAGCGGTGCACCCCAGCCCAGTTGCACGCCGGTGCTCGCTGGACATCACGGCCATTCCTGTCAGGGCCGCGTGCACAGGAGAGCACCCTTAATGGGACTGGAGTGCTGCCCAGCATGCTGGTCTAGCTCTGTCAAGTTGAAATGAAGGGATTTAAAGAAAGGCTGTCAGGGTATGATATACCTGTCAAGGGAGCAGCACCAAGGCTGGGTACTGTGTTTTCTAAAGGAATTTTCTAATGTGAGGGCTGTGGCTTTTTGAGAAAAATTATATTTATGAAAGAAAGAAAGAGGAAGACAAAGACCTGTTTCACCCTTGGTGAACCATCCTGTCTGACAGTGTATGGAAGTTTTTTTAGAACTGTGATGTAAAATCACATTTGTGTTCTGAGGTGCAAAAACGAGTAATAAAAACTCCCTCCCTCTGGGAGGACAATAGGAGCCTGAAGGAAACCCTGGCTTCATGAGTAGAGACTGATGGAACGAAGCACATGGGCACAAATTATGTCCATTATTTTACTGTAACATGGCTGACATTTTGCTCCAGCACTGCCAGACCTGATCTGATGGCTTAGAAAGGATCTCCAGGCAAGACAGGAGACTGCTCTGACTTTGTAGTTGATCTTTTTCTAAACTGAAAGTGAACTATTTAGATTTGATTGAAGTGTAAAATGTTCTGTCTGACCTTTGTCTTGTTTCAAGAACTTATTTCATGTATTCCCAGTCCTAGTTGAGGTGTCTAGAAAGGATCAACCGATGAGCTGTGTGATTCTTCAGACCTGAGAGGACTATGATTAATTGTAAATAACTAACTGTTAGAAGAGAATAAGTTCTTAAATTGCTCTGCTATATCACATTAAGTAAAAGTTATTTTGAGCAGAATGGAAGTAGTTTGAGACTATAGGAAAGTTTTCCAAAGCTATAAAATTAACATAGACTGGAGGACCAACTTAAAATGAAAATATATTTTAGGGAAGAAAATGAAAAAAAAGACCAAAGGCACATGAGTTGAATTTGAAACTAGAATGGCTGTTTGATGTGAAGTAAATGTAATGTTTCTGAACAATGAATCTACAGTCATCTGAATGGTCAAGTACAGATTTGTAGCTATGTACGAGTGTTGCAGTCTGCTATTTTAATAGTTATAGAAAATTAGTAGGCAAAAGTAGTAGGAAAGCATGACTGGAGTTTGAAATAATATTTTTGAACATGTTTGTAAAATGAAGTGTAAATTTAGTCATATGAAAGCCCAGTATATATGCTTATCGGCTCCAATGTTCAACATCATGGCAGAATTATATGATGAGTGATGGATCTTCTTAAACACTGCAGATATGGCCTTTCTTCTCAAACAATATACCCAATACCTTCTTGCTAAAATCTCCTGGCCTAGCTCCTTGGCTTCAGCCACTGCATTTTTTCTGTTTAAAAAATCATCTGTGCTCAAGCCTTCTAAAATAGGTTTTATTTAGCTGAGTGGGTTTTACTCAATGCACGCAATCTTTACCTTGTAAAATGCTGTCTGAATCATGCCTATGTTTACTCTTGCCCTGAGTGTACTGAGCAGGATGTAATTGTGTGCTTGAGGCTATCCATGAGGATAGTGAAGAGCCGTGGAAGTAGTAGAACGTGCATAATGGGAAGATGTGACTGAGGTTGCCTTGGAAGTGAACTGGTCTTGCTGTCAGATATAGGAGCCATACAAAGTCTATCTCGGTGGCTTCATTCCTGTATATGATATTGAATTAAGCATTGCAAATCTAGGGAGACGCAGTTGTCTGGAATTTTTAAAAGCTCAAGTCAGCCAGGTTCTGCTTTCCAAGATAGAGGTGGCAATCTCTATGGTGTTGGGTCTTAGCCTGTATTAAAATGTACTATAAAAATTTTTCATGTTTTTATGGATACTGACCACTAGATCTCCTCTGTCAGAATATTACTGCTGTATATTTTTTTTTTTCCTTTGAGCTTTTGTCACTCTAATTTTAGACATTGCTCACCTAAAATATCCTGAATGACAAAAAAAAGGTGTTCGGTTTGCATTCTCTCCTTGTTCATCATCACCTACAGTTGCTTCAGTCTGGAAAAACACATTAAACTTTTTGACAGTATTCCTTTTTACTGTGCTTGATGTGCCTAATGATAAATGCTGCTTCACTCTCACTAGATTAAATAGATTTATGGTCTCTGTTACTTCTCATATATCCTAAAAGAAGTAGTAAGTATGCAATAAACAATAAAGACCAGTGAAGGAGGAGGATGAGATGGTTTGCCAGACTATTCTAAGTCATAACCTTTCAGGTATTGTGAACTTAAGGAAAGGATAATAGAAAATGATGTCCCGTTTCTCCCATTTTGAAAGCTTTCCAGACCTAGGATGGGAGGTTATTTTCAAAACTGAATATGATTTGTGCTGTGTGATTCCAGAGGTCAGAGTTCAGCATTCTTTAATAGCCAAGTTTTCCATTGACCTCAAAGAGAGCTTTGTAGGAGAAAGGACTGTGGAATTCTGCTCACAGTGATTTCTGTTCTTTTTTAATAAGGAAAAGTCTTGGCTGGCTAGCACTGTGTGTTCTGCTGAAATACTGGTTCATCATTTACAGAGTAAATGTACTATTTAATATTAAAGAAATGATTCAGTCTCTTAGTAGCAAAGTCCTTTCAGGTTATTAAACTAGCATTATAATTTCTGTTCGACTGGTGTCACAAATTAAGTTCTACAGGATGGTTGTGACCAATTAGTATTAGGTTGAGCCTTAGAAGTGATTAAAATGAGCCTCTTTTACTATCCAGTTTTCAGTTTTTCAGTGCTGAAGGAAGGTTTGACACTCAGCATATTATCAAATCACTGAGCATTTTTCAGCTTTTTAAAAATACTGCTAAGCAGGGTTCTTATCAGTATTAAGGTCTCCAAGACTGTCTATTCCTTATGCCTTAGTGTTCATATTTTTACAAATAACATTTTTTCATTGGTGTGTGATGCATAGAGATACATAGGTGACTCCAGCTGAAAGGGGACTCAGTAACATTTGGGAAAGACTGTCTTTTAGAACAAGTTTGTAATCTAGGTACAGAAGACAGGCCTAAGAATACATCATACATAGGTGAATCAGCTAAAAAAAGGGGGAGGCTTAATCAAGCTAAATTGATAGTTGACAAACATTTTTTTTAATAGTATATATTAACATATTCTAATGATATACTGCTGTGTTTTAGTATTTTTTTCCCACATACTTCAGTACTTTACTTGTTAAAATAAGTTGCTTTTATACAAACTTCCATCGTAATTAGTAGCAAATGTAGTGGCACATATCCTAAATATCAAAATATAAAGAGAAAAATAAGGTGGACATACCTGTTGGATTTAAAAATATTGTTTTAATTCAGAAGAAGGGGCTTGACTGATGTTAAGGGGTGTTTGTGGGGCGATAAAGGCTATTCATCTTGGTTTCTGAATCCAGAAATTAGCCAGACTCCCTCCTCTTACAGCTGTGACAAATGTTTCTTACAGCGACGTTAGTAGGAATAACCTATTTACAGATAACGTGAAAAATGAAAGAAGATAAATCATTTTTTATAGTAGAGCTAGAGAAATTTTAAGCCAAAAGTGAAAGCAGATACTTATGATGGTTCCAAGGAAGCTTTTAATAGCTGTCTGTTCCATTTTCCCCCTGCTGTCTAGTATACATGATGCTGTAAAAGCATGAACCTTTTTCTTTGTGATAGAAGTGTCATTCAGAATTAAGAGATTTCTGGATTTGTTAGCAAAAGCACATGCATGGTTATATGGCTGGCCTTCATTTCCTAATGCCTTCATCCTTTGGGTGACATGCTTGATTGTTTTACATGCCATGTGTCCATTCTGTATCTATTCAAGTGGTACCTTTTTCCCCCTGTTGATATCATATTGGTCTCTCCTCCATAGGTTTGCTAAAAATGCTGTAAATATGATATTAAGAATTTTAAAAAAATATTAAATTCAATATTAACATAAACATAAACCTAGAGCAGAATCTCTTTTTTCAGGAGGCTAGTAAAAACCTGCCTTGCTTCAGTCCATAACCTTGGTTGTCTCCCTCCTCGAGGTGTCATATCACCTGTTTCTGTTGTGCCCTGGCAGAGCTGCATCTGAAACTTCTGTGAAAGTATTAAATAGCTTGTGCATATTCCTGCTTGGGCTGCCACTTCCACTAAACACTTTCCCTGTTTTCCTGTTGCTTTTGCTATGGTAGATTGCCTGCAAGGCTTCATCCTGAATCTGGGCCTTTACCCAAAATAAAAGCCAAAGATACATCAAAGGATTTGCTCAGAGGATCACCAAATACTACATTTAACTAGAACAGAGAAGTATTTCTTCTGTGTATGGAAAATATTGTGTAGAGAAGGAGATATTTGGAAATCCTGGGAAAAAGTATTTGTATTGGGCAAATACCCGTGGTTGCCAAGCTTAAAAAAGGACATCTTGGCAGCAGTATGCTGCAGAAGAACCTTCAGCCATTAAAACTAGATTAATAGAAAAGATAACTGTGAAAGGAAGTGGAATTTATATTGCGAATAATCCAAAAACCATGGCATTGACAATGAAGTTTGAGAAGTACAAGCAAGAGATGATTTCGTAGAGCTTGACTGAGAACCAATTTGCACTTGAAGCAATGAGCTCCCAAAGGAGTTTGTGTAACAGAAATTAAAAGGAAAATGAAATGAGCAAATGGTCTGTTGGTCCGTTAAACGTGGTGCTTCAGTTGCTCATGGGCATCCTCAGCTGTTAAACCTGGCTGGTACTGGAAGCTCGCAGGGGTGAGATGTGAGCAGGGTGGGGAGTACCCACCCCAACCCAGAGAGTCTTGGAACCAGTGGCTGTAGCCTACTAAGAACGTGGCTCTATCAAGGGAAAGTGCCATAAACAATAGCAACATAGTGTTGTACCTTTCCTAGAAATAACTGCAAAAATAGGTGTAACCTGTCCAGGAGAACTGAGAAGGGGAAATCTTAAGTGTTTAAAAACAGAAACAGAAATAGAAATCTAGTTTTTCTTGGGGATTTTCTGTTGTGTGACATTCTCATTGACTCTGACAGTTAACACTCTATTAGTTCTCCAAATATTGAAGAGCCGTTTTTGGATGCAGGGGGGATGTTATAGAATATATCTACAATCACTTGACTCTGTCATTACAAAAATAAATATCCAGTACCCTGTTGAAGAGGCTTGGCTGGTTATAGGGTAGTAATATTCAGGATAGATAGAGGGGTGGTAGCTTTCAGAGGTTCTGGTGTAAGCCAACACTTGAGCTATATACTGGCTTGTTTTGTTCAGTGCTGATAAGCTGGTGTGACACAGCAAACTGGGATCTGTCAGACGACTTAGCTCTGAGAGATTACTGAACACCATGGGAGCCTGGAAAAAAATATGGGTCACAACAGTGAACAATAGACAAATCTCACTGATGCGTCTCTGCTTATATAACTGGAGTTTAAACAAGCTCAGGATCTGCCCCTTACAGAGTTGGCATGAATTACATCCTCAAAAATGTTACAAAATGAATGTGCCCAACAATGACATTGTCTCCTCTTGATTAGTGTCTTTATTGAACTATCCTGTCACTCTTGTTATCTATCTCCTTCTGTGTACAAAATACTACACCAGATCGAACTGTTGCCTGCAAATAAATTATCAAGGAAATGTGTATGAAAAGCAAATACAAAAGGCTGTGAACATCAGTCTTGGTTCTTAATTTGCCTAAATATTTGTGGAACACTTTTTATAATTATATTCCCAGTGCTGATAGAAATATAAAAGGCTCCTGAAGTTACTCAGGAGCTAGTCTTAGATATCTAGACTCTGCTTATACCTCTTCTTTTTTTTCATCCATCTGTTCATAAAAAAACTGCTCACTGTCCAGATTTTTTCAGGTGTTTCCATTTCATGTCTAAATTTTAATATTTACTTTTCTCTCTCCTCTGAAGAGTACAGAGCCTCTGATACCTTAACAAACTGGCACACTTTATATGAAGGTGTGACATTTTTCTGCTGTATTAACAGCAGTGTATTTATTAAGATCGCTGAGGGGGATTTAGCGCTATATTTTGCTACAATACAGAGAAATAACCTTCCCAAAGATACAGACTTCTTGTAGAGTGCTGTCTTTTCTATTGAACTGTTACTAGTGAACCCCAGAATACGCAGCTCATAACTGTTACCGCATGTATTCAGACAGTCTACTTATGAAATTAAATTGAAATGAAATTTTACTTAATTTATACAATTCATATTTATTTAGACTATTTTTTCTAAGCAGTTTTTAAACATGATAATGCAAAAATATTTGTGTTTACTATTCAACATGTGCTCAGAATGAAATTCTGTGCTCTAGGCACAGAGCATATGGGTGTGCTACAATCCTTAAGGCTGCAGACTTAAGTTTGATACTTTAAATTATAGACCTGCTTTTTGCTGTTTAAGATGAAGCATTGTGTTTGGAGAAATGACCGAGGCTCCTTGCTGCGCTCCAGACTTCCTGGGGAAACATAGGAAAAGATACTTATATTCCAAATAGGGAACAAATTTAGACATCTTATAATATGTATGGACAGTGATGTGATTCTCAGAAGTATCGTATCTTATTCTAAAGGACTGTCTGAATTTTTTTTTTCTTTATTTTTGGACCTGCGTTCTCACCTCTGAAATGGGCAGATGACTGTCATGCCTCACAGGAATGTTATGGGGAAAATACAGTGTAAGGCCTGTATATCAAATTCCTCCACAGAAGACTTGCAATTTTCAATTTGAAATTTCTCCCTGTGAAAATATTGTTGATATCACTATCATTCACAGTGAGGGATACTTTTAGCATACAAGGTTAGGAGAAAACTTTTTGTGTGAGTATGTGGATTACAAAGTTGTCTTGTAGTTCAAGTCTAGAAAGTTATTATAAAATATTCTAGATCAAGAAGAAAATATTAAACCTTAAATTCCTTGTGAGAATGCTCTTTCCCAGGAGAACACGGCAATGCTGCATAGTGCAAAGGGCCTGTTCTGTTCAGCTCCTGGTCAACGTGAGCACTTCTCTCCACACCACTTTGCGTGTAGTTTCCCTTTGTTTATAAAATTCTACTGCAAGACCTTGATTTTTCAGATTTAAATGTACAACTAAGCAGCCAGCTCTGATTAAATAATTGTTTCCTGAGGGTATTTCTCTTTGGTACCATAAGAAGGATTTTAATGTCTCTACCCTGCTAGTAATACACATGTGGTATCACCATGCTTAAAAACCCATGTTAACAAATTTGTGTTGGCTGCAGGTTAGGCTTTTTTCAGTCAGCTGTCAAGTGTTTTGGGATATCTTTTGTGACTCACTTGTGGGTTTGCAACTCAGATTACACAGTATATGTCAATATGTGTTGTGAATTTTAATTCCATTTTATGTTTTTCCTGTTGTGGGTGTGGAAGGAGGTGCAAAGCAGGAAAATAGCAGTAAGATGCACCATTGTACGAAAACACGCTTATGAGTAATTTGGATGTAAAATTTGGATTGGTACATATTTTGCAAGATAAATGTTTGAATGTGTTTTCAAAACCTGTAGAGATTTATTTTTCTTCTCACAATTCTATTTCACTACTTTGTCATGTTCTCATATGTACCTGTACCCATCCATGCATATTTATCAGTTGTCATCATCGTAGGCCTCCAACAGGATGATCACTACAATTAATTTCTATACTCATGTTAAGCTTTAGTAGATCACTGAATTCTAGCCTTTGATCTTCAATATTTCAGTTAGTTTACCCACAAAGTCTTCCTCATTAGATTTTAACAAGGTAAGTGACCTTTTCAGCTGGTCTGCTTGTAGCCATGTTCACCCAAGCAGTAAAGGACTGCTGCTTTCTAGTACAAGTCCTTGCAAATGGAGATGTAAAAGGAACACAATACCCCAGGGAATACCCTGGGATGTTGCTCCAATACAGGTGATGACAGGGAATGATTGAGTGTCTCGGTTGCCAATGCATGTCACAGACATGAATAAAATGTGGCGGGGGCCTGGAAAGTGTTGCTAAAAGCAGAGAAAAGGTGTACTGCAGTGGTGGAGGGGCTCAGCTTGCACAAGAACATAATACATCATGATTTCTTCTGTGCCCTGGGTTTCTTTTCTGAGTGTTTTTTCTTCGTTTTCTTCTTTCAACATCAACTTGTGGTGGCTTTCCTGTTCCTCTTCCATGGCTATGCTTGGCCTTGTGTTAAGCCACTTTTACTTCCCCATATTACATGTAACATTACTGTGTCTCCTTTATAGCACAAGAGAATGTAAGAAATGGCAGGGGTTAAGGGATCTTTCTCAGTGGCCTGTCTGCTGCTGCTGTCTGCTGCTGTTGTGAATGCATTGGACAAGATAATAGGAGATGGGGAGTATAAGCAATCTAATTTTCCTGGTTTAGAGACTACCCTCAGGAGGTTACATCCATACTTTGGAGGCTTTGTGGGAATAGCCTCAAGTGCACTCAGCCCCTCACAGGAAAAATCATCTCCTTCCAGTGGGGAGAAAGCAGAGAGGAGCTGTATCTCATAGGCTGCAAGACTGGAAACAAAACTATTATCAAGTTTATCACTGTATCCTGTGAAGATAGTATATCCTGCCCTGTGGTGTGGAGGTGTTGTCAGAGTCTACAGGTGCCTGCCTTGAACCTCCCTCCCCCATCCCCATTGCTGCTGGGTGCAGCCTCTGCCCACGGCCTCCCGGGCTGAGCTCCCCCATGCTGAGCACCAGCACTTTCAGTCTCTGCGAGGAAGGGGAAAGCTGGACCACAAACCAGGCGTCTGAAGGAAAAATTTGAAAAGGGCAATTTTACTGAACAATTACTGTTTCACAGCCTTCCCCCCCTTTACTTCAGACCACATGAAAATGAATTATACTATAGAATTATTGTGGCTCTAATTGAGCACACTTGCAAACATTTTCTATCTTTTGTTCTTTCTAATCTAAATTGAATCTGTGAGTAATAATGATTTCACGATGTGAGTAGAGAAAAAAGTAACCCTTCTGAGCAAAAGTGTGACTATATGAAATCTTACTGATTAGAGCAATACTCAAGTGAGCTAAACGTGGGCTATAAGTGCCGCTAACTATCAGAGGATAATACTTTACCAGTGCTGCTTCTTCCCGAGGCTGGCTGCAGTGAGTCTATGTAACAGGGATTCCTAAATTATGAGGAATTTGCTCTGGTCAAGCTTGCTTCCACCCAGCCAAGCCTGTGTCCGGCTGTATCCTCAGGCAGTGCAAGAGGTGCACTGTCACTTGTTGCTTGCAGAACTTTGAACATTTTTATCCTGTTGCTTTCTTTTCACCGTCATGCTTGTGTCTGTTTAAGAAAACGGTTGAGAATGTTATAGTAAATGGAGATCTTAACCTGTGGTGAGGAGTCATCGTTAATGAAGAAAGTGAAATGTGGTTTATGTTTTAGTATGTCTTAGCCAGCTGATCCAAAGGGTTCTGCAGACCTATATCTTCCACAAACCAAGCCCAGGAAAGGGACCCCTGAGAATCCACAAAAATGAATTATTAATCGCATTTGACACTTGTCTAGCACAAAATTACATTGTAGTCCATAAATTAGAAATTACTGTATGGTATGTATTCCCTCCCCTCAAAATGTGTTGTATGCATAATCTTTTCTGGCTAGTCCTGAATGAATAATTGTTACAGATGTCTCAAAAATCTGACTTATTCTCAGTACCTTTTCATGTTCCTAATCTTAATTAAAATCTGTGACTGAAGAGGACACATGACGAGAATGGAAAAAAATCACCTTGTATAAATCAAAAGCAGTGATATGAAATCAAACCGATCAGGATAAAAGCGTGTTTTGTATATAAGCTATTAAGGACCTTTTCTTTACTCCCTCTCCTTTTTGTTTAATAAATTGAAGGGACAGAATCGCCGTTCAGCTCCTGAGGCAAACAGAGACGGATTCTACAGTTCATACAGAGGTCTCTTGTGCAGCAAGTGCCGCACTGCATCTGGTTGTCTGAGAAATGCACTGTGCTTTCAAAAAGCTTAGTAGATTTTCTTTCCATCTGTCCTAGTTGAACCTCTCTGCTTCCCTCTGCGACTGTCCAATACTAAAGACCCCCGTTCTGGCTAAGGTTATTTTTAGCTGTGACCTGTTACCTGATGCAGTTTACAACCTCCCGAACTATTGTCAGACCAAATGACAGTAGGTCATAGATGCAGTAGGTGCTGGGAGGAAAGAGCCAGAGATAAGGGGAGAGCAAACCCACCTCAAATCAGCCTTATTGGCAGCCTTTTTGCATGGTGCACGTGAACCGTGCAAAATCGGTGCAGTACGGAGTAGAGGCGCTGGCTCAAGACCTGGAAGTGCTGCAGCACTTCACCCACTTAAATAAGGCTCTCTTAATAGCTCAAGTGCAGCATCTAGTTGACAGAGTCGTGTTTATTTATGGCAGTGGCTACGAATTTATTACATAGTGCTGTATTTTTTATAGGAGAAATCACACATAAATTGCTAATTCCAGTGTATTAGGCTCATGTAAACCTGGCTTGAATTAAGAGGACGTGTAGAGTTTGCAGAAGCTGCTTTTCTTAATTTGATATCTTTAGATAAACTGATGCAACTCTTTTGCATGCTCAGAGCTGTCTGTTGGTATAAATCAGGCACGACTTCATTAGTCTCGCTTAAAACCAATGTAAGGAGGAGAGTTTTACCCAGTTCTGGGTCTTTGCCAAGTTTGGGGAATTAGGATAGAAAGTGGTGTATTGTAAATCAATTTTGCTGTATGCTGTTATAATAAATAACAGGCAAAATTCACTTGATATACATTTAAGTATCAGAACAGCAAACTAATAAAATGAGATGAGATGATTTGGAATTTTATATGTATATTTATACATAAACCCTCATATTCAGTCAAAATACTGAATTAACCTATTTTCTTGTCCAGAGCCTTTAAAATAGAAAGATTTAGACCTTGGGGGAATTTAAGTAATAACTTGATTTAATTTCAGCTTTTGAGGTTTTGGATTTTTTTTTTTTTTTAAATAATATTCAGGTCTGCTGATTTTTAGCTTATTCACTGTTTAAAGCTTGTTTGGCAAATTTACTGGAGACTGTGTTTGGCATACTTGGATTGATAAACCACACATACTAGATTGCCCTGTGAAATGAGAAAAACAAGGCACACCTTCTGGTAACATCCGGTGCTGTGAAAATGCTGGTTTTGTTGGGTCTGACTGAAGGTAAATTTTCCCTTAGAGAACTTCAGATGGGCTGTGTGGTACCTGGTGAATATTTTGATCAATACTAAAATTCCAAGTGCAGCTTTCATACATCTAGGCAAAGACTAATCCTATTTTATTTTAAACTGCCATAGCCGTGTTAACTTTCGCTCCTTGCAGATCTCCTTTATGCAACCATATAAGATATTGGAGCATCAGCTGCAATCTCAGTCACTCAGTAAATGAAATGAAAGGAATTAATGTTTTGAGTATTTTGTTCTTGTGCTAGTTTGTGCAGAACATCATAAATTTAGTAAGTATGTGAAGATGTGACCGTAACAAAATCACTTAAGTTTGAGATATCTGATTTTTTGTTTATCCAGATTCAAAGCCAAGTATTACCTGCGAGTATATGTCTTTTTAAATAAAGCAGGGGTTCTCATTTCCTAACCCAGGAGCCCAGGAAACATTAATAGAGCAGAGCTTGGGCTCAGGATCAGGAATAAGGAGGAAAGAGACTCTTTGGCCCTAGCCCCAGGGAGCAGGCAAGTGTGGCTTCTGATAAATGTATTTAAATGTGAATTGCAGAATATTTCACAGCAATACTAGATCCAAAAGTAGTCCAAGGAGAAAGATCTTAAATTAATTTAGTTTCTAGGGGAAAATCTAATTTTAAACACAGACTGTAATAAGAAATAAAATGACCATCACATATGTATCACTTTATAATCAGTGTCAGCCTTGCTACTGCAGATTAACTGCTATTACCCACCTGCTGAAACTCAAGGTTGAAAAGGCTTATTGTTGCTCAGCTGACTTTCAAAAGCATATTCTAGTAAGAATATATGGCATTGTAGTACTATACATGCTATATTTTCAATGCTGCTGCATATCTGTGTATATAAGTGCCTGAATGTATAATGCATTTAGACAATGCCCTTAATAGTGCGCTTTAAGTTGATCAGCCCTGAACTGGTCAGGCAGTTGGACTAGATGGTGGCTGTAAGTCCCTTCCAACTGTAGTCGTCTATTCTGTTCTAACTGCCTGTCAGAGCAGTGCCTTTTCTTAGTTGCTCTTTAGTTTGGGAATAATGAGTTGTTAAAAACATTTAATGTGAACTTGTTAAGAAAAGTTTAAGGTAGGCTTTTTGGGAAGATTCATTTTGAGCTTGGTTTTCTCTCTAAGTCACTTTAGAATTTATGGAAATCTGATAATACCGATGAATGAAGATTCTGGGAAGGTCATGGAAGAGATCCTCCTATAAACTATTCTGAGGCACATGGAGGATAGGGAGGTAATTGGACACAGGCAGCACGGCTTCACCAAGGGCAAGTCCTGCCTGACCAAACTAGTGGCCTTCTATGCTGAAACTAAATCAGTGGACAAGGGAAGAGCTACTGATGTCATCTGCCTGGAACTCTGTAAGGCCTTTGACACAGTCCCCCAGAACATCCTTCTATCTAATTTAGAGAAATATGGATTTGATAGATGGACTGTTCAGTGGGTGAGGAACTGGCTGGATGGTCGCATCCAGAGGGTAGTGGTCAACGTCTCAATGTCCAGATGGAGATCAGTGACGAGTGGTGTCCCTCAGGGGTCTGTACTGGGACCAGTACTCTAGTATCTTCATCAATGACAGACAGCAGGACTGAGTGCACCCTCAGCAAGTTTGCAGACGACACTAAGCTGAGTGGTGTGGTGGACACACCTGAGGGACGGGGATGTCATCCAGTGGGACCTGGACAGGCTCAAGAGGTGGGCCCGGGTGAACCTCATGAGTTCAACAAGGACAAATGCAAGGTCCTGCACCTGGGTCAACCCTATTAGCAATCCAGGCTGGGGGTGAAGGGATGGAGAGCAGCCCTGCCAAGAAGGACTCGGGGATACTGCTGCTGGACGAGAAGTCGGACGTGAACTGGAAACGTGCACTCTCAGCCCAGAAGGCCAACTGTACCCTGGGCTGCATCAGAAGCAGCGTGGCCAGCAGGTCGAGGGAGGTGATTCTGCCCCTCTGCTCCACTCTGGTGAGACCCCACCTGCAGTGCTGTGTTCAGCTCTGGAACCTGCAGCACAGGAGAGACATGGCCCTTTTGGAGCGGGTCCAGAGGAGGCCACAAACATGATCCGAGGGCTGGAGCAGCTCTGCTGTGAGGGCAGGCTGAGAGAGTTGGGCTTGTTCAGCCTGGAGAAGAGAAGGCTGCGGGGAGACCTGATTGTGGCCTTCCAGTACTTAAAGGGGGCCTATAGGAAAAACTTTTTAGCAGGGCCTGTAGTGACAGGACAAGGGGAAACGGTTTTAAACAGAAAGAGGGGAGATATAGACTAGATTATAAGGAAGAAATTCTTTACAATGTGGGTGGTGAAGCACTGGAACGGGTTGCCCAGAGAAGTGGTAGAAGCCCCATCCCTGAATACATTACAGAGCAGGTTGGATGTGGCTCTGGGCAACCTGATCTAATTGCAGATGCCCCTGCTTATGGCAGGGGTGTTGGACTAGATGGCCTTTAGAGGTCCCTTCCAGCCCAGATTATTCTCTGATTCTATTCTATGATAGCTATAGTGGAATTGGTACAGTGTATGTTGTAATGCCATGTTTTTATTTTTCTCAGCCTGATCAGTTACTCTCCTGTGAAAGGGTTACTTTTGAGTGATGCCAAAATGGTTTATTCATTAGGATCATGCACTTCCCATCATTCTGTACTATTTTAGTGACTCTCCTCTCTAGTGAGCAGAGTAAGAGTCTACACAGAGGCTTAAGAGAATTTTGTGGCGGTTTAAATTGTTTCAGCATGAAACTATCAAAGAGCCCTAACCAAGCACTAACTAAAGATGGATTTGAACCCAGTGGCTTTATATTTGATAATGTTTCTATTGAATAGTTTTATGATGTATTTATTTTTAAACTTATGTTTCATCTACTTTGTAATACAGACTGTATAGATAACGAAAGACACGAAGTTTTTTAACTATGAACAAGATAAATTCAAGCACTATATTCATTTTTCACTGTGGTAGTATTTAAGCTTGAGTGATATTTGTTTTTCTTCTCAAAACTTTTGAATGATTCAGTCTTGTTAAAGTTATCCTCAATACTGTCTATAAAGGAGTTTTGTTGAAATCAAGATGGTTTATTTTAGGACTAAGAGTTGTTCCCAAGAGTAAGATTTTTCAGAAAAAAAAACCCAAAGAAAAGGCAATGGCTTAAGAAAGTTTGAATATAATCCTGAAGTGGGCAGAGAAGTATATTTTTCCACTTGAGCTGTGTTTATAAAAAAACTTTCTACTTTTGTACTTCAAAACATCAGCTGACATAGGTATCATTCTGTGTTGTAGTCTCTTTATTGATTTTTTTTTTTTCTCCTGGACTTATGGCATTGTAGGCTTTATATTACACACTTTCCTTCACCTCAGTTACTAAGCATATATACTTTTGCTTCAGTAGAATTGTGGATAGCAGAAATGTGAAAATTTGCCATGGTTTGCTTGTGTTTCTTATTCTGTCATAAAACTCAAGATATTTGAGAACTTGAAAACCTTTCCTTGATTTAAGATGTATTTTAAAGGTATATAAGGTTGCTAAAGTTGTACATATTCTCTTTGATACTATAAATGAGGAACTTATTAGAAGTCAAGGTATTATTTGTATGAAGTTAATGTAGCTATTGGAGAAATTTCAGGTTATGAGCAGAAACTCTGGCAAGGGCTGTTATAGAATTATTAATGGCAACACAGCATTAATAGAAGTGTGTTTTTTGTTGTTGGTTTGTGGGATTTTGGGGGGGGGGCTGCCATTGAAAGTCTTCTGGGTTAATGGATACTTTTTTAAGTAAAATGTTTTTCTGCAGGATTACAATCACTAAGAGCATGTTCACTCACTTTATAGACTCTAAATACTTTAAGGAAAAGAGCAGTAGCCCAGGAAATGCTGAAGGAAAGAGACTTGTTTGCTTCTTTTGTGGACTGCAGTTACATCTGTATAATAATTTCTGATTTTAAACAAAATGCATCAGAAACTTTGCAAACACAGGTTCAGCCAACAGCATGTGAAGTGTGATGCAGCAGAACAATCCTCCTTGGATACTTGTCCAGCATACTCTTGTCCAGCATTTCCCAGGCAAGTGTCTGTGCACACACAACACCTGATAGTAAATTCAATGTGGCCATCAGTCCACACCTGGACAGCATTTTGAGGGGCTTTGGGGCCAACAGTTGTTTCTTTAGTAACGTCACTTTATGAACTAGACACAGTGAACTCCATGAAAGGCTGAGGGCCTGTGGAGCCAAATTTCCAGAAGTCTTGGATAAATGTAGAAAATCTTTGCTTTCCCCAGACACTTACCTAGTAAGAAACAGAGATAGGGTAACTGGGGCCACAGGATTTGATACCAAAAAATGTCTGAGTTGAATGTGCTCCTTGGCTAAGAACTAGTGCTGTGTGTCATATCAATGTCTTTCAGCAGCTGAGGAATTTAAGAAACATTGTGCTTTGAAAACTCCAACTTTTGGCCTCCTCTTATAGCTTACAACATACAGAGTTTCCTTTAAGTAATAATTTTTAAAAGAAAAAAAAAATGTTTTGGTTCTAAGTTGGACTGACTGAAGTCAAATTTCAAGCGGTTGAGATTTGCTATGAACAAAGAATTCTGGTCAGTTCTATCTCCAGGCAAAGTAATTCACAGCTGAGCTTGTACACCTCTACCATGTTTCCCTTGCTGTCTGGAGTGACTAACATGCATAGATGCTTCAGTTAAAGAATAAAAAGCCCGGACCTATTAATTTTGTACAAACAGAGGATTACAAATAGTAGAGAAAAGTTCATCTGTATTGTATGGTGGTGAAAGTACTAGTGAGCAATGTGGAAAATTATAGGCCTTATTTTACAAACAGTTGAACTTGTAGTGAAGAGAAATATACTTAAGCTACGCAGATGAATAACTTAAGGAGGAAAACACAGTTGATCCATCTGTGGGAGCAGATCACCCCTGCAGATGAGGCCATCCCTCAGCTAATCAAAATTCATCATTCAAATCTTTGGGAAAACTGACAGTTTTCAGGGGTAAAATAATAGTGGACTTGTGTTATGTGTGAAAACTGAACTTAGTCTTAAATGTTCAAACTGAAAACAGGTAGAAGCAGGATGGTAACAGTTAGAGCTGTATGCTTCTGTAATGACAAGCATTCCTTATGAAACCAGTCACTGATGGCATTTAATCAACAGAGCCAGACTGTAGCCAGGATCTGTCTTTTAAAGATTCCCGATTTTCCAGGGCTGGACCTTGTCGTCAGTCATTTAAACAAAGACGTAAGTGGCTGGACAGGTGTACCTGACAATAATTGCTGTTCTGCAGTGAATCACACTGCAGGTTTGGGTAACAGCTATGCAGAGCACCGTTCCAGTTATGAAGGGTTAGATCCAAGAGTTGAACTGGAGAGATTGTGGTTGATAGACCTGGGAAAATGAAAAAGTGTGTTAGACTAATGTCAGAGCCGGGTCACTTGGACAGGTTCTGAAGACTGCAAATTTCTGGTAGTAAAGAACAAAAAAAGTAAATTTAAAAAGTAAACTGGCATATATTTCCAGTCTTGCAAGTAACATTTCTTAACTTTATGTGCTACCAAGGTAGGTGGGTAGCAGCAGGGGGAAGGGAGAACCACTTGAGTTCTCCTTTTGCACTGGAGATCTTTCAGGTGTTCCTTTAGTGCCAAAGAGGAGCTGCAAGAAGGCAGGGAATAATGCATGGCTCTTCCTACTGCGGGTGAACTTATAAAGTAAGAAAACAAAATTCCAAGATTAAACCTTTTAATTAAAATAAGACATTTTTTTTGGGGGGGAGGGGGGCAGGGGAAGCACTCTCTAATATTTTCAGCCTTCAGAATGTGAGTAAAACATTTAAAAAATAAAAAAAGGTAACAAAAAAAACCCCCAAACACCTGGATTTCCGGCATTATCTCCCCTAGATGGAGAATCCCAAAGGCTGCTTCTAATTTCTTAGTTCTTGTGAGACAGCAAACCAAAGTGCGCCAGCGTAAATAAATGTTAAAGAACCCAAGGAAGTAAGACTTGTGAATGCATAACACCATATTGGTGGGATGCTATTTGAAGAGGAATATTCAGATAGCGGAATTTATTATAGTTTAATAATTTGTGAATTTGTACTAATTAATATATTAAAACCACATTACTTTGGTGACATTTTGGGGACCAAATTAAATAAAATGTGTATGGTATGTTAATTTGAGCTCATAAAAAAGCTAATTTGAATATGTAATTTGGATCAATTAGAAGTCTATTCTCAACTTTAAATAGTGATAATAGGAATGTAAAAAAGCTGGGTAGTTATTGGGATTAATTAAGTGTGATACATCTGGGAAAAGCAAATTACAATGTCACTTTTTAAATGCAAATGAGATTTAAAATTTAAAGATTATATATAAACATGTGTAATATCTGCAAAAAAGTCATAATTCATTTTTTAAAAAAAAAGCTTTATAGATAGTGAATTTTTCATGATTAGTCCTTAGTTTTGCATGTAAAATAGGCAGACAATAGTAAAATTTTTACTTCCAAAGAAAACTCGAGTATGGAAGCTTTCACAGAAACCAAAGTGGCATTCATTTTCTTCCAAAAACTTAAGAGTAAAAACTACAGGCTAATTTTAGTCCTTTTGAAATGCCACAGTGAAGTTAATCTGGATTTAAATCAGGGTAAATGAGATTAAAATCTGCCCTTGAAATGTTAATATATGAAATACATAACAGAATGCCTTAGGAACAGCAACATACTTACCTTGAGGAAAAAAAAAAAAAAAAAAAAAAAGTGGGTGAAGACTGGTTGGTTATGGATTTTGAGTGCTCACTTTGTATATGGTGTGGACAAGTCTTACAGTGAGTTTTAAGAGAGGCTTTGTTGCTACTGATAGCAGTTGTAGCTTGGTTAAATTTAGCTGAGGTATGCTTATGTAGCCCTTAAATATATTTTCAGTTTTGGTGTGCATGCATGTCCTACTGGGATGCTTTTCTTTAAGTGATATACTCCAACAACGTATTGCCAGGGTGCTTGTTGCCTATACCTGTATTTGGGGAAGTAGCTGAATTTTCCTGCCAGCAGTCCAGAATGTTGAGGCTTCGGGCTGCTAAAGAAGCAGTTGTCTACTATATATGTGGCAAAGCATGTATTGGAGCTCTGGAATGTGTCTTTTCAAGATTATTTTTTTTAAAAAAAAAAAAAAAGGTAGAATAGATTTTCTTAACTTCTGTCGAAATGTAAAAATCTCAAGTTGTAAATGCCATTAATGAAAACCCAAGGGTGTATTTGGAACTACAGCATTTTGCATGGCAGCTTTATACACTAATACTATGCCACTAGGTTTATTAAATTGTAATTATAATTTTAAGAAAATTATTACAATAGGGTGCAAAATCCACAGAGGTAGTTTGAGAAGAGACAAGAATAATTAAAAGCACAGATCATCATCAACGGAATTCATCTCCAGTTAATTTAAATCCATATTGGGTCATTCTTACATACTGTTTCTCAGAGACTACAGAAAAAAAGCTAATCTTTATGCAGCAGGAAGACATGATTAAGAATACCCTGCCTGAGAAGTTTGTTTTAAACTAAATTGCTGCATGTTTTTGAGGACAAAAATGTTTACGATCTACAGAATGTGCATTAAGTGTAGCTAGGACTTCAGTTGGCTTCTTGCCCCCATTTTAAAATAATTTCCTTCTAAACCATACATTACATCAGTTCAATTGTATATTAGAACAACCCTTACAATATTGAAATTACTTTTACGAGCGCAGATTCACAGTGAATGGCACGTAGTCAGATTTCTTATTGTATAAACCATGTGCTATAGAAAAGATAATGTTGAAAATATAAAAGAAAACATTTGTTGGGTTTTTTCCTCCAGTTTCAATGGATTTGTGGTGAGTAATGATTCCTGGCTTTAAAAACCTGCAACTAGTAAAACCATTTTTTTGCTAGTATCTGAACAGTGACAGATTTCTGCCCAGGCAAAGCAGGAGTCATGTTGGCAAAGGCCCCACCTTGCAAACCCAATCTGCGTGCGTGCAACAGGGGTATTGACGCCTGTCGTCATCCTCTAGCATGGCTTCCATTGCTCTACTTGTTTGAAAAGCCTGAAGAAAAACATCATAGAAAATAGTTGTGATGGATTTTAGAAGCGCTCTACTAACTCCACAGGTGGTTTGTCATTGCTAAAAATCAGAAAAAAATTAAAAACGTTTGAGCATTTTCTTCTGTGGCTGCCGTGCGGCAGCGTGCCAATAGGCACGCCGGCAGCAGCGTGGGCTGGGCTGCCTCGGTGCCAGTGCTGGCAGCTGGCTCCCAGAGAGAAAGGAGGCTCTGCAGCCAGGCGCGGGGCTCTGCCCTCGCGTGAGCGTGCTTGCCACTGCTACTCTGTCGGGAGGCCTTTCTGGGCTTAGGCACGGCTGCACGCCCCTGCACCCCCCGGCCTTTCTCCTGTGCCGGGTTATGATGTATCAGGTCACCAAATCTGCACTTTCTTCCAGGGGTGTTTTGTCCAGCAGGATCAGCTAAATAACAACATTCACAGAAAGGAGTGTTCCTGCTATACCGCTTTAACGTAGGCATTTTATAAAAAATAATTCTAACTATTAAGAAGCAGAAATATAACTAAACCTCAAGATAGGAAAAATCTTTTAAGCAAAACTAGGTTTGTCTTCTAGAGAAGCAGCAGTTTGTCTTAGCACATATTTTATAAGCTCCTTTATGGAGAGGCGAGCTTCAAATATTAGTCTTGCTTATCAACATGTAGCACATTTACCTGTGTGTAGTGGATTTGGGTTTAACATCCTTTTTGCCTTTTTCCTTTTTCTTGCCACTTTAGTAAGCACAATTTTATGTCACTTCAAATATTCTTTGCCAGTGTCTTTCTGATTGTAGCAATCGTACTGGTTTCACCATCTACTGTTTTGTAGGATCTACTCTTCTGAGGTAATGACCATTGGTTGCTTGTTTTGTGGGGGGGGTTTTGTTGTGGTTTTTTTTGTTGTTGGTTTTTTTTTTTTTTTTTTTTCTGGATAATGTATGCCTCTCTGGGGTACCCTCCTTTATTCTTATGTGAGTCCAACAACATCAGTCAAACACCTTAATGGCTAGTGACATTATGGCCTGGATTTTGTCTGAAAACACTTATGATCCAAATCAAGCAACCTTTGAAAACAGTTTGAACATTGTCTTTAATAAGAGTTGGACTAAAACATTTAAAAATATTTCCCTTTTGGGTGATATAGGGTGATATAGGTGGTCTTGCGTGCTGCCTTTTAGTAGTTGTTAGTCCTACCTAACAATTTCTAAGTAAAATACATGCTTCACTTGAAATTATTATGTATACTAGAAGCTGATTACTGGTGAAGCATGGCATGCTTCTTTCAGGTATCATTCTATAAATCACTTACAGCAATCTGTGGTCATTATGAGCTCAATATAGACTTAGTGTCCTATCTTGCTAGTCAGTATAGCCGCTAACACGATCTGTGGCAGAGGAGATAGGATATGAAGTATTGCTATCTGCTTTAAGGAAAATAAATTCATGTAACCGTCCATCTATAAAAGGTGTATTTAAACCTAGCTTGCAAGATGAATTACTGCTGAAAGATCTAGTTACATCCTAGGAATAAAAAAAGATAATCATGACCCATGATGCAATACTATTACGAGGCTCAGCTGATAACATGAGAGGATGATGCATTTTATTACTTACTCTCATTTGTTCATTCACCTCTGTATCAACATAATTTGGTGGAGGGAACTTTCCTGGTCTTAGTATGTTGCTCAGGCATAAGAGCAAATAGAGATTGTATGGGGTTTTTTTTGTTTGTTTGTTTTGGTTGGGTGTAGGTTGTTTTGCGTTTTTATTTGTAACAGATAATATGATCTAATTTTACTGTGAAGCTCTACTATCCCTCAAATGCCAGTGACCAGCCTGCAGTGGGACTCATGTCAGGAAAGCAGTAAATGCACAGGGATCCTTTTATGGACCCCAGACATAGGCTGTCAGGTTTACAGCCCTTATGTATTGGTGAGAACTCATGGACCCTCTAAAAGAGTGCCCCTCTGACAGCCATGGGGTGATGCAGCAATGTCACGTTTACATTTTCACTCTGCTTGTGGACTGCCTGAGAGATGGAGAATATATTAGCCCTGGTAATCACCTTGGCAGCACAAAAAGGACTGAATTTTGGTTTACCATCTGTTATATTCACCCATTAAGAGGTAGAATTAATGTAAGGATAAAGTTGTATAAACTCTATTAGAGGAGTAAACTGACTTTTTTGAAATTTCCTAGTTCTGATGTCCTCATCCAAAACTTCTAGAGTTGGTGGGATTCTTTTCATCTTCATTTTACATGTATTTCACTTTCTCAAAAGCAATTAAAATTCATAGCTTTAATTCACAGCTTTCCCTTAAATAAAGTAGCAAAAGTCCAGAAAAAAAATTACTTTATTATGCAAGTTACGATAACTTCATACATGGGCATAAATGCATGATGCATTTTGTAGTTTTGATCTGTAGTGTTTGGAAGAAAAAATGAGCAGTTATCTGAACAAATCCCATCTGGTCCAGTCCCATCAAGTATCTGGCATTGTCTGAAGAGCTATTTTTCCTATACACTAAGCAAACATGGAGAGATGTTACAATATATGCATGAAAGGAAGGCTAAAATCTGCAAATGCACACCTACAAGCCTCACAGTTGTTACAGTTGTCTAGCACTGTGCCTAGGCAATAATATCCTAACTGTTTAGCAGAGGTGTTGATGAGCTTAACAAGCAGCAGACATCTGACCAGAAAGTTATGCTGTGAAAAACCCATGAGGCTAAATACTTGGAGTTTGGATCAGAAGGCAGTGAACAGGTTTTTTAACCCATGCACTAAGTTTGGAACACCCTTTAATACTGAGTTACTGAATGAACTCTGTCTTAAAATACTTATCTTTATAGGATCTTTTCATTCTACTTCTACTGTTCCAGAAACCTGTCACACTGAGCATACCTCTATCTTCAGATAAAAAGGTTTTTTCAACTCAGCAAGTTGTGGCTTGTTGAGATAATGCAAGGTTTTGATACCAGTAAAATAGCCTTAGCACAAATGAAAGAGACTTTGGCCAAGAATCTTCATCAAAAGTTAATTCCCATCACAAATTTGCCACCAAGTGCAATACTTTCAAGCAGACCACTTTAGAATTAAGAGGAGCTGAATGTAAGTTAAAACAGAATTGTCTCTTCTCAGTGTGGGTCTGCCTAGAGATAAAGACTGGAACCAGAAATCCATACTCTAAGAACAGCTATCTCAAAGCAGCTTCTCTTTAAGATGGTAGTAAAATACTGCCAAGAGCTATTGATCTGGTGATCTGAGTATTCCTAAATTAATAGCAAGAGCTGTAAGGATCTGAAGCACAGTGTAGTTTGTTCAGACTTGAGGATCAGATAAAACTCCTCTGATGTAGTCTAGTGGTTTTTTTTCCTTTGTCTGCCTGTGGGTCCATAACGTTTTTCCAAAAACTCTGAGACATCTCAAGAAGATACCTCAGTATTCTGAAAATGCTGGCTCAGTCATTGTCTTCTGAAGCAACTGGTGGTTGAAAAGGGGAAAGGTGTTACAGCAGGTAAGTGTGTTCACCTTGGTGAGCCAGTTACTCTGCTGGGGTCAGGTTCAGCATCTACTGATGATATTGGGAGACTCCAATAAAAAGTAAAACACAAACCATTATAACTTTTAATCAATATTTTCAATCGATTTTAATTGCTGAAGAAGGCAGTTCAGAAGCCCAACTAGGAACCGTGTCTCAAGTCAATTTTAGAATTTTGGCATGAAAAGAGGAATTTTCACCTGATGATATTCTAAAATTATAAAGGTAGACTTAATCATTGCACAAATGTATTCAAACATCAAATTACAACCAATCGTTAGTTCATGGATTTTACCAATGGAACTATATTGAAGATGAATGCCTTTTAAAGGCAAGGGTTGAGATCCATTACTGTGGGACAATATCTTACATATCATTAAATTATGTATGTTATTAGTTCCTTTTTCTTATCTATGCCAAATAATGAATTGCCTTTTATAATTTAACCTTGGATGCAAAAGAATTCCTTGGCAGAATTGCATGTACAAAGGGGAAAGAAAGCAGCACCTCAACCTGGTAGGTGCGTTTATAGTTCTTATGCAATACAGCATCACAACCTAGCAGTGAACAGAAGCAATACAGATCAAATTGCATCATCAGGTGAATAAAAAGCCAAAATTCTTTTATTTAATGTATGAATATATGTTAAATCTCTCCTATATATATTTAATACTTCTTGGATGATGGGGAATTACCAAGATTTGCAGTTCCCATGTCACTGCTTGGTCTGTATACTTTCAAAAGACCTAAGAGTCCAGAAAGAGTTTATGCTACATGTATGGGATGATGAAATTCTGAACAAACCTACCTCTAAGCCCAGTTGTCTGTAGTTTGTTTGCCTCCGTTTATTGAGGTTGAAGTCTAAACTGACTAGTCATACGTGACCTGAGGAAGCAGAATTGCATCTTGCATCTCTCTGGGTTTATAGAGTTCAAAAGGTTGATTATATGTTTTCAATAGCAATTTTCCAGTCCAGTAGTTTACCGTATCAACTACTGTACAGTGGGAGATGTGCACAGTTCCCATTGCACAAATGCACAGCAGATACAATATCATAATATAGCAGTTTTGGAACTACCTTGTGGGTTTTTTTGCTTCATCTCCTATTTTTCAGACTTCTGTACCAAGCATCTGAGCTGTTATACCAGGTATGTTGATTATTAATTTGGGTTTTCCTATATAAACAAAAAAAGCAATGAGCATACACAACATTAGGATAAGAAGCATACATTAAAGTAAAATGATGTTCAGGAGCAGCAAATCTGATAAATTACTTAAAACAGGGAACATCATCTAGAATTCCTTGGAAATGGACTTTCTCTGGGACAAATCAGTAAGGCTGTAGAGAAAAGAAGACGAGAAGATGTTGAGATTTAACATGGTAGCAATCTAGAATATAGGATTTAAATTCTTTACAGGCACTGCGCAAAAGAGCCTTGTCTCTGAAGAGCACATGTTATACATACTCCAGCTCTCACCATATACTGCAGCCCACACAGCCATCTTCCAAGACTCAAACAAACCTAAAATTTTGGGAAAACTGTATGCCACAGGAGGAGAGCAGCTTAAAAGCCTATGTTCTGCTCCTGAAATGGTTGGGGAAATGTTAAATAAAAATATAGATGGTCTTCAGATCATGACTGTCTTCCAAAGCAAAAGCACTTCTCTGGACAATGAAATAACTAAATGGATATGTAAATAGAGAGCAGATGTGATTTATTTATTTATTTATTAATGTACAGAGGATGCTCTGCACTCTGCTCTTCCTCAACATGGACAGACAAGAAGCCTTAATCCTAAGGAAATCAGGGAAAGAACTTGCAGAACAATTTGATGCCTTTGTCATCCTATTACTCTCTCGACCTCTTTCTCCATCAATTATCTACAAGTAGACTGAATCTAAATTTTGCTGCTTGTTCTGTGTAACTACTGTAAGATGTACAATCAAAAGTTCAGTCCTCAGACCTTTATCATATCAGGCCCTGTAGCTTCCTCTTTAACTTGATGAATCTTGTTTAACAACCCTCTCTCTCTAGCTCTTCAGAATGCTACACGTGTATAGTGAGTGATAATGAAAACAAGCATAGTGTTTGCTTTTGTAATATATACTGTAATTTACATGAACTTGTCATTACCTGAGCATAAAGGCTATGTCGAAAGGTTTTGTGCTGTTTTATCTGTCCTTTACTCAGTAATTAAGAGTGTAGTGATACAGATGTATTGTAGGCAGATATTATCTAAGTCCTGACAAAGAACCAAAATTATTCATTCAATCTATCATCACGGCCATCTTGGATACTAACTAGAGCACCTCTTGATCAGAATTGTCAAAAGACACTTCCACTGTTCTCCTACCAGGGAACATCTTTTCTGGCAGATGCTGTCTTTCATATGAACTACAAAGAATCTCTCCTGCTTCATTTTGCATTTTTCTGGCCATGAAGAGACATAGCACTATAAATGTGTCTGTCTTTTCTTCCTTTCTCTGCTGAACAGATTTTCTTATAGAAAAGTCTTTCATGACTTTGTTAACATGCTTTCCTTGGCAGCATAATTCTTAAAGCTAACATTTTATTTCTTTACATACATAAATTTCTCTGTCCTTCTCTTCTGCCTGTGTGGTAGAAAGCCTAGCATGGAGGATCTAATTCTCTTTTTGATATTTAGAGTTTTGCTTCCACTGATTTCAAAGGAGTTTATTCTGATTTATACTGAGGATATAATAGCAAATTCAGGCTTTATGATAATAGACAATAATGTGGTGTTTTTACATAGCGTAAAACTCAGCTCCCCTCTAGGATGTGTGTGTAAGTTCCTATTGACACACCATGAACATCCAGGAGGAGAGAGGGTTTGACCCTGAATTGGAGAAATTACTTGAACCACCACAGTTACTTTTCTCTTTTATGGGGAATTTTATCGCACCCAAGGGTATGCAGCTTGTCATTTGGGAGCTGTGTGCTTTGTAACCTCAGTGAGACATGAGAATTTATAAATCTGGCAAGAGTTTCCAGTATTTCTGCCAACCCTTGTTCGTTATTCAGAGGGCAGGATCTGTTGCATATTTCAGGAGTACTTGCAGAGTGATCTATTTAGGGCTCAATTAGTTGGTCTTAAATTCCTGTAGTCCTGCTCTAATCCCTGGTGATAACTCAATTTTTAATATAGTGTTTTGTTTCTGTATTAGATTTTCATAAATTAGTGCTCAAGTTGTAGTATTGATTTAGAAAATGCAGTGTGAATCTTCCTAATTCACATGTATTTTGAATGCTGTGAAGGTAAAAACGGAGAAATTACAGGCTTATAATTTGGCCACATTTGGGAGATTTCTGAGTAAAAAAGCAACTGCCCAGAAACCAGGATATCACTTGTAGCCAGAATTCAAGTCTCTGCTAAAGGTTACAGGTATACTGGACTAGAACATCTCAACAGAAAAGCTGTGAACATTTTTACCATAGATAAAGAATGTATTTCTTAAACTCACTCCAGGGGTTTTCCAAAACTTGTATCTAAAACTTTTTAGAAAGTAAAGACTGGCAGATACCCAGGGTGCAAAACTTCAGCTACCAAAGTTATAAATTATTTAATGTTAAATCATATATTGGGATGAATTGGGCTACTTAATATCTAGGTAACACTACCACCTCTATCTAAATTTAATACAAAATTTGTTCTTGTTCTGTAAGTTAAAATAGTCATATTTACACATATGCTTTTAATAATATAAACACCTTCTCTATCAAACATATCATTCTGGCATGATGGTCCAAGGTGTTAGATGTCAAACTGTGTGAGATGCTTCCCCATGAAAGGCATCTGGGCTCATTTGCCAGTTCTTTGGGCAGTTACGCTGGCAGCTTGAATCTGCCTCTAGGTCATTAGTGTGGATAGGTTGTTAATAAGCTTTCTGGGCTGCATTATTCTCCTGACACCCTTTTTAACTTATTTTGTACTCTGAAGAACCAATGCTTTTTAATTCTGTTTGTGTATAAGGCCTTGCATAAATTCATTGATGAGATTTCTTCATAGATCTTCTCCTTCGTTCTAAAAGCACGATTGCTCTTGTTGTGAGTTATGTTTTCAGAATACCAAGTATGCATACGTTTTAAAGTACCCCAAGATTTATTTTTCTTTGAATTTGAAGAAACATGACAGCTTTTCATTTATAACAGTATATTCTTATGTGCAAGTCTTTCACTGTAAAAAGTCCTGATGAAATGTGTAAATCCTCAATGCATGTTATGTTGACTTTACTTTGACTAATGAATACACATCATACTTCTTTTTATTCTATGAATGTAATTTTAGATTTTTGCTTTGTTCTGTCACAGTCTTTTTATTTAATTTCATTTTTAAATCCATATGTACTGAGAAGTCAGGTCCTGGCAATGATGTCATGGTGTCTTGACACCTTGTGAGAGCTTTAAGATGTAGAAGGTGGTGCCAACCAACATCCCCTGTGGTTTAGGATAATGCTGTTCTGCCTATGGTGCTTTACTGTAACACCTTTTTACAGTCTGTTCAATTCTTGTAAGGGTTTAAAAATACCAATCAAATATTAATGACAAAATCCTGAGGTTACTTTAAATAGATAAATCAGTAAGAGTAACATTACAGTGCTCTGGAAAAGTTTTAGTTCAGCAGAGTGTGATTTTCCTTTTTTCTGTGTATGATTACGTGTGAGTCACGCCAGACATGAGCCTGCCGGGGAAAAGAGGGACAGTGGCACGGGCCTGTCTGAGGCACTGCGGCACGGTGGGCGCTCCTGGCCCTTCCAGCAGTCTCTAATCCTGCTCTGCGCAGGGAGCAGCCGCTGGGGCCTGTGGCCCATGTCACTTCCTCGTTTTCCCTCTGCCTCAACATGGTTCTCTCTTTCATTATAATTTACAGCCATAGTTCTATGAAGGCCTTAAGTTGCCACTGCTGCCCAAAGAGGCAGAGGGGTCTGCTGTTCCCTTTCTTCAAGCGGTGGGGGTTTGGGCAGCTGCCTGGTGACCTGGCCTGTTGGGCTGAGCCAGGTTTGTAGTAAGCTGGCAAGAAAATAAACTAATGGTATGTGATCTGAGTTCTCCCTATTCGATGTGTTCCTGGTATGTATCTATGGCTCATGTGTACTCACGAAAACTGAGTTTGATGGTAATTTGATAATTTCAAATTCAATTTTGAAATCATTGTTAAAAGCTGCTGCTCAGCAAGGCGTAGCAGCTGAGCTCCACATAAACAAAACACAGCATCACTATTCTGCATCCAATCTCTGTGTGCGAGATATTTACTGCTGTGCTCTTTCTAGTGCATGAAATAAAACTTGATGAAAAATAATTTCTCATTATCAGAGGGGTGCTTCTTGGTCTAGTTAGGGCATGAATAATTATCTTTTCTGAAAGAAGTACCAGTAGGCAATGCAGCTTGTTGTGTGAGAGGTCTGTGTGGTGACTGCTGGTTTGTGCATAGAAACCTGCACTGGGAGATGTGTTTTTTCTCTGGGACTGCTTTTATAGCCTAGGATTATTCTTCAATGCTGGAGAAAGAACTTGTTAAAAAAATTCCTAATAAAATGTGTTTTGTTTTGTTGTTTTCCTTTAGAAAATGCCATTTCTCTGATACCAAAATGGTCTAAAAAAGTGGTGACTCTGATTTTTTTTTTTTTTTTTTCCAAATAAATTTAAGGAATTTTGAAAATCTCTATGCTTGATTTGTAACTTGAAAATTTTACTACGTATACTGTGACATAATTTACAATATAAAGGGAGAGGGAAGCAGCATCAGAATGAAGAATTTAGGGCATTTTATTTTATGAAGAAAGCAGTTTTAAGACTTTAATTTTGTAGGGTATATCCCCAAGTTCATTTCAGAATTCTGTGCACCAGGAATGGCAGACTTTGACTAGCTTGAGCTTCATTAAGGTATTTGGGATTCATAGAGGGAAGTGCAACTCATATTATCAATGTATGGGGAACATTAGTCTTAAAGGATCAATTTTCACTGAATGATTTTCACACTGTAAAATATGTGGATTTGATTCTTAAATTTTCAGCAAGTAGTACAATGTGCAGTCCCTAACTGGAGCTGCCACAGAGTGAGTCTGTGCCTTGTTTTGTGTTCACTTCTGCATCCGAAGGTGTGGTTTCAGCTCCCTTTGCCTACTATGCGATTGCTTCCGAGGCCGCTCTCCGGTTGGGCAGTGGTTGGCAGGTTGCTTTGCTGACTTCCCATGAGTATGGGAGCTGGCATTTAATCAGCAGTGTTTCCAGCAGAACGTAAACTGACAAAAACTGTTCTCAGAGGCAATGTTTCTTCTTGTTACTTTTTTTACTGCCGTGTTGACAAGTCGCTTGCTAAGAAAAGCAAGACGGCTTTTGCTTTCTCCTCTCTTTGAGTTTGACTCTGCTTAGATCATCAGATTTGTAAAAAAATTTACAGAACTTGCAAATTTGCTGTATGACTATTCACAAAATTAGAAATTGGGGGATACCTGCAAAAAGTGGTATTTATAATTAAGACATGGGAAACACTTAGGTTTCTTTCCTTGCCCTTTGATTAGGATAAATGTCTCTTTTTCTACACAGCTTATTAGGGGAGAGCATGGGGGTCACCTGAATACATGTGGAAAGGGGGAGTTTTCCTTACAAATAAAGCAAGCTGATGAGCGTGGTGCTCTGAAGTACTCAGGAGCTCAGGGAGGCATTACCAAGCTGCTGTAGTAGCTTGTGTACTGCAGAAGAAAAGAAATGGAATGAGTGACTGGTAAGTAATAATGGTAGTCTCTTTGCTCGAGCCCCCTTTTCCCCTGTTTTCCTTTGCAAATAATGAATATTCATGAGTCTGCATGGACTACATGCT
>KL263982.1:74032-86973 GCA_000699545.1 Podiceps cristatus
CCTGCTCTGCAATGCCTTGCTTAGCACTTGTTTGCTTTTGTGGCAATATTGATAATAAAAGGCCTTACTCAGATACTCAAAGGGTGAAGTTTACTTTCTTTCACACGCCACTCAGCTAACTTTATTTACAAAGTGCTCCAGTAACTGTTTCAGCAGCTGTCACTTCCATTGAATTCCCATAGCCACCTCTCAAGGTTAGTGTGAGGCTGTATCAGTCGTTGGCCAGCTGAAGTTTTAGATTTTTTTTTTTTAATGCTTTAAACAGTTTGTCTGGATTATAGTTTGCCAGATCCCATAATTTTAGCTTTCCGTTTCAGTTTAGACAGTTATTGATGTGGTGGTGGTGTTAACAAAATTACTTAGATGTGTAATTTGTGCTGCAATGGATAGATACAGAATTTAGGAGAGGAAGGTCAGGCCAGGAAGGCGAGGAGGGGATCTCCTTCTCCAAGCTCAAGAGTTGATCTATCCTGATGTCAAGAAAGAGTGGCAGGAGGCTGCATGAATGAACAAGAAGCTTCTGAAAAACCTGAAACATAAAAAACAAGCACGGAAAGGTAGTACACAAGAGGTCAAAGCAGGATCAAGTAACCTGGGAGGAGTAGAAGAGAGAGTTCGAACACAGGTAGGTGGGGTTACGCAGGCCTCTTGCTGTGCTTGCTTTGCTGTGCCTCCTGCTGCTGCGCTAGGCTGATCCAGTGCCTGAGCTGAGCTTTTGACATAGCCATGTGTATCCCTTATTTGTCAGCACCATCTCCAGTTACTGAAGGGTGGAATTAGGAAGCCAGCTTAGAATGCGAAGATTTTGGTTATGAAAAGCGCAACTGGATCTAGTAAACTTCCAGTGCACTGATGATATTTGGTTGGAAGATTGAGTAATTAAGAAAATTTATCTATTTGCTAGTTCTTCAGAGACTCAGGGTATGGACAAGTGACAAAGCTTTTAGTGTATTCAGCAGTTACTTTAAAATGCTGGCATTGCAAATCTCACTTGGCTGCCTTTATAATGACTTTAATTTTCATTACTGGAATTATGAAAAGGTTCTAACGCATGTATCTGTCAGGTCGTGAGTTGTATGCAACTTGCAGGCAAAGAGAACATCTCTGGGCTCAGATAAAGCCATAATCATACTAGAGTTGTCTAGAAATAGCTTATCTGCTATTCTTTAGTACTAGCTGCAGACAATGTAAAAATAATTGTACTGTTGTTGAGGGTGTGCATGATCTAATTACCAGTTGTAATTTATTAGGAATATCATATCTGTATTAATCAGATACTATATTCTGCAAACAATACTTTTTCAGAAAGAAAAAGGAATCTCTATAATATGTTTAGTTTCACCTTTGTGTCTTTAGTTGCTGTTGTAATTAATGCAGGGGAAATCACAGCAAATGGGGGGGGGGGGGGGGGGGGGGGGGGGGGGGGGGGGAGAAAGCTACCCACAAAGTGCTGTATTAGATTATGAACACTTGTCTCAGATGGGAATAGGTAAAAAAGGATTGTTGAGTATAAAAACTGGGTGGAAAAAAAAACCCACACAGTGCTTAAAGAGAAGAAAAGGTAGTGTCTTCTTGTTGCACTCTTGTCCCTTCCTTGTAGGTTTGCTCAGATTCTTCTCAAGATTTGCATGGATTCTGCTCAAGATTTGCACATTTTTAGTGAGATTATCCAGGTGCTGTATTGGAAGTTTGTCTGGAAAGTTCCAAAATGTGCAGTCAAAAAACGTGCTTTGCGTGTGTAAAAACATGGGTATAACTAAGCATGTGTTCCAGGTAGGGAGAAAAAACCCCAATCTGAACATATCTGAAGCTATGAAGCATTAGTTGATGGTTTGCTATGGTGTGCATCCTTAACATCCATGCACACGGACAATATTAGCATAAGGTGTCACTTCGGCTTGTATTTATCTAATCTAAGGTTTTAGTTCAGAACTGAATGATTAAATCCTGATATTAAGGTAGTTTGTTCTCCCTATGTGATTTTCCACATTCTATCAAATTCCAGACAATGCTCTGGGAAGACTTTTTGCAGATATCAAAACCCCGTTGTGAATGTTTCTGATACAGAAGTTGCGTTATTTTGTTAACCCGACTTTGTACGTATTTTGGCCCTAACAGCATTTAGTAAGCATAGCGCTCTGTTTCACAGCTGTGATCTCATTTTTTGTAGTATGCTTCCTAGAACACAGCACAGAATAGGTTCCATCCTTTTATGTCTACAGTGCTTAAAGTAATAATAATTTAAAAAAAGAGATGCAGTTGTGGGTTTAGAAATGGCAAACATGCATGTGAGAAACTCCACGTCTCCTCATTGTACTTAGTGGGATTAATTATATGTAGCCTGTTGGCATCAGTCCTGATTGCATAGTGTTTATACTCATAAAAATCATTATTTCTGAGTCATCTCACTTTCTTTATTGATGCCAAACCATTCCAAGGAAGCTAGTTTGGGGAAAAAAGTTTGTTCTTGTATTCTGTACATACAGGAGAACCTTTCTAAAGGTTCTCATGAAGCTGGATGCATATTAAATAATCTTAGGCTGATAGTTTCTTCCAGTGGATTAGCATTGGAAACAATAGATGCTGTAGTAAAGAGTGATGCCCCACTTCATTCAGTTTTACGTGGTATTCAGCTCCATAAAAACAAAGGAATTGGTCCTACCCAGTTGTTTAACAGCAAAGTACCTTGAAAGTCATCATCATTCTGCTTACACACTCCGCTGCTTTGGAGCATTGCAGCATTTCTTTTTGCAGCATCTTTTCTGTTTTAGCCAATAGCAAACAGCAGATAATGCCAGGGGTAGCGCTGAATTTTAATTACTCCCTTGGTCAGTCATGATTTGCTGGTGTGGCCAAATAGTCTTAGTGGGTTAGATTGTACAGTGGGGGCCGTATATCACAGAGATGAAAGGCTGAAGGAAACCTTCAAATTGTTTTGTCTCTTGCCTGCTGGCGTGAATTTTGTTACTTCTTCTTGTGAATGGGTCCAGCTAGGTTTGACATAAATCTTCTGTTCAGGTCACATATTTTCTGCAAAAAAGACCACTGGGATATATTGAAAAAAATATATGGTTTAACTAGGATTAGCCTGAATAAACCATTTTTTGTCATCGTGATTTTCCACTGAGATTTTTACCTGTTTTATCATGTAAATTGTGATGAATGCCTCTGTACAGCCTTGTGTTTAATTCATTAACGTGGTTTGACTGTAACTGCTGTCCATAACCTAGAGTACCTGTCCAGCACTGAAGACTAGAGGGATGTGATGGACAGAAATCTTTGCAAATACCTTGAAAGCAAATACAGAGTTTTGGTATTCTCCTTACCAATCTTTCTTTTGGCAACCGTATTGTGATTTGTTATCATTTATGGAAGCAAGTAATGGATTCCATCTAGATTATTGGGGTTTTATGTTATTTTATTTGTTGTTCAAAATGTCTGTATTACACAAAGGACTGCCTTGGTTCGTCCCATTCCAAAGGTCCTTCTATACTGAGCAAGTTTTGATGTGACTTTTTTCCTAGGAAAACCCAAATTAAAACTTGGGGAATACAGTGATTTCACTCTATCATTTCAGCTCAAAATTCTGAAAATTTTTATCTTTTTCCTCTTTTGAACTTGAGCAGATTAAAATGAAATTATGAAACTGATCCTGAATGTAACTCCTTTTGTCCAGCTGCAACATCTATGGCTCATGTATTAGAGCAAGCAGGATTCCCTGTTTTTGAATTCTAACACAAAGTATATTTGAAAATGGTTTTATCAGTTTAATCAACTGAAGCACAATCTGAGATTATGATCCTGTAGTAAGTAGAGAGACCTCAGGCTTCTCCTTATAGCCATTGGGAATTGATAGAAGGAGTCACGGCCATCATGAGTACGACAGGGCAGTGCTGTTTCTTGGTAGGTCAGATGGTGGAAGGGTGAGAGTTGGTATTATAGCCAATATGAAAATAATGTTTTCATTGTCCTGCCTCCCTGCTCACCAGTTTCAGAGGTAAAGACTTTTCTATTGTGATAAAGGTCCCTGAGTCCGATCAAAGTGTATCAGCAATTGAAACTGGAATCAATGATCAACGCCCAATTGTGTACTTGGGTCTGTGACGTGTGTTTTAGTTATTCAGGCGCTTGGGAACACTTTACAGCATTACTCAGAACAGTCCCTGCAGTCATGCTGTCCATTTGAAAGTGTTTCCAGGGTAACGTATATTTTTAAACTGAATTGCTAGGTCAGAAGTGTTAGGGAACTGCTGTTTTAAACAACAAACAAAAAAAATTAATGGTGAAGGAAATATGGCACTTTGAAAATGTGAAAATAAACATCCTGCAGACTCTGGATATGAAGTTGTCAAGAGCAATCTATGTAAGCAGCTTTGTCACTGAAGAAGTAAAGCTTAATAATTTTTAATAGACCTGTAAATCTCTCATGATATGCAGCTACTGTAAACACTTCTTCCATATTTTTCCAAGCATTTATGCAGTGTTGTTAAAGAAACATGATTGCCAGAGCTAACGCTTTCTCTCCAAAGGAGTGGCCAGCTTACTAGGGGGTGGCTAGAGGAGTGGAGAATGGACAGGGCAGTGGAAGAAAAGTAAACTCCCAAATGCAAGTATCCATGAAACCTACAGGTAGTCATGCAGTTATATGCGCTAGTTTGTGATTCTACGTGAAGAACTGGAAAAGCTGAGGGCAGAAGGGACAGATGTGCCATCAGATCTCAGTTGATTTTTAGAGGGATTCTGAAACTAGTGGTTCTCAGGGCAGACCCAGCCCTTCCCTCCTACAATGTTTAATAAAGCCAAGTAATGAATAAGAGAGCTAGGCACAGATGAAAAATCCTGTTCTGATTTCCCCAGCAGTCAGGTGGCCCCACAAGTAGAAAGATGCTGTTTCTGGAAAAACAAGGTGGCTGTGCTAGCACTGCTCCCAAGGGATGCAGAAGTGCCGAGGCTGGAGGGCTGTGCTGGCAAGACCGTAGCAACCTTCCTGTGCAAGGGTGGAGAAGCACCAATAATGTGGTGCTTGGTAACTGGCCAAGTTACCAGAACTAGCCAGGGGTTCATAGGTGGTGCTGTAACAATGAGGTTTGGTAGGAGATGCAAATGCAGACAATGGATTACATAGGTTGGTGAACCCAGACTAAGTTTTTCATGTACAATCTGATCCTGAGAAAGAACTTGATTAGCTTAGTCTAGAGGTGCAACAAACGTATTCCTTCCACCCATTCCCTTCTGCCACTTAGCATGAGTCCAGCTTAGCTAGTCAGTGCTGAATCTTGCAGGAATACATGCTGAGCCTGGGAGAGAAATGCTGCTAAACACAAGGCTAAGTGCAGAATGTGTTCTTTCCTTTCTTAAAGATCAAATAGGTCTAATGTTTTGAGAACTGGGGATTCATAGTTTCCATATTGAGAACTAGGATTGGGCCTTGTATTGCTACTCCTTATTGTGTGCTGTCCTGTTGGTCCGTCTTTGCCCGTACAAAGGATTTGGGTACTTTGTAGGTGTGTTAACTTTTTTGTGATCCTGCTTTTTTGTGATGTGGAGTGAGGAATGAGAAAATGAGGATTTCTGGGAAAGTCCTGGGGAACTGCAAGCACAGCCATCTCAGAGTTCTGCAGGCTATATGCTACTGGAATGGGGTGGAGAAAGCCCATGTGGCTGCTTATCATTTATATTGTGGCCACATCCAGCCCTGACTTAGATAAATTCCTACTTCACCCAAATTGTACAATCCCTATGTAACAGGACTTGAGTTTCGGAAAACTCTGGAACTAAAAGAATGAAGCATATAACAGATTTGTAGTAGAGTGTGCTGTACTAGGGGACTTACCGTGAATGGCTCGTAGCTCTTGGAGGATTCTGTGTCCAGAATGAAATTGGTGACTTCCTTATAATGAGAAAATTTAAAGCCTAGTTCTCTACTATGATTCCCCTTGCAGGCTTAGAGGATGTAATAATCTTGATTCACTAAAGACATGAGTTGCATAAAATAGTCAGCTCTAGCAAGATGCACTGTTTCCCAAGGATGCATGTTCTGAATATTTTCAGGTAATGATCAAATGGATATACCTGTCATAAGTGAGTAACTTTTCTTTATGCCCGCAGAAAGAGTTAGTGCATGTTTCAGTGCCTGGACTACTCTGGTGCTGTTCATATTTCGAAGTCTTTGGAGTTGGATAGAAAACAAGGAACAAGACAGTTTAAAGAATGAATTTTTACTTTGGGCTTTTCTTTCTTTAAAAAAAATACTTCTGTAAAAATGCTAAACCAGGCCATGCAGACCAGAACAGAATCCTGTTCTCTGGAATTATTTTTATTACATTTTAAATGTGAAACTATGAAAAAATAATTTAATCAAGATGCCATATTGCTTTGTACACAGCATACAAAAAGGAGTCATTGCAACCACTATTCAAATACAGCTGTCCCTTGTGTGCAGCACAAAAGCAAACCAGAAAATGGGCCATGTGTATAGCATGTTTTGAGACAGATCTTGAAAGAATAGCATTAAGCAGTGGTATTGCCTTGAAAAAAATGCTTGATAGAAGTACAAGGCCTTGGCACCATTTTACATGTGAGAGTCTTGATGAAGGTCCTTGGCATCAGGGTGAATTTCACTCTCATGCTTGGGGACTTAGCAATGCCTGGATCTGTTTGTAGAAGAGAGAACAGCCGTTACTTTAATACTCATTTGAAAGAGATTCTGAACTGTACACTAAGAGTATCTATCATTTTCTCAGTATCTGTAAACAATCTCATGATTTACATTAAGATAAAGTTGTAGCGTAGCACTGCATTATGCTGTGCATGTGGCTTTCTGGTAGAGTGGCTGCCAAACCAGTTAATCAGATCTACTGGACAAGACCCAGCCGTGAAAGGTGAAGATTTGCTCTATTTTTTCTAAATGCGCTTTAAGCTTTTCTTGCCAGACACATTTTGTAAAGAGCACTGTGAATTGATGATGATGGTGGTGTGTATGAACTGTGCAGACCCACGCTGGAGAAAAATGACATCAGCTGTACAAACATAGTTTTATACGCTTTCCAACCAACACATAATGCTGGTTTTGGAACAAAACACAAGTAATGCAGAACAGGCCCCAGGTCTCTGAAATGCTAACAGATTGTTTTTCAGACAATTAATTATCTAAGGTAAAGCCTGAGTAAGCATATAAAAATAATAATAAATTGCTCAAGATTTTTTTTCTTGGTGAAAAATACAGTAAAATTCCACTTGTTAATACTTTGTAAAGACACTAGCCTGCTCTAATGCTCTCCGCATCCTGACGTGTTAGAGCAATATGAAACAAATGATATAAATTATTTTACTTTTGCATGCAGAAGTGAAACTCTGGCCCTATCCTAAGGCAGTGACACTTTTTTGCCTGAGAACTTTGTATTTTCTGAAGGCTGCGTTGCTGACAATCTAGAATTAAATGCTGTAACTTGCAGTTTTTAAGGACTTATCCTACATGGGCTTTAAAATTCATAACCAGAATTAGAAAAGTTGTACAATTAAGTACAGCTTAGCAAAAAAGGTAACGAAGCTCTAAATATGAAAAAAATAATCTTCAATTCTCCTTAAAACATATTTGATCTTCCACTTTTTTGTTAGTTACTCAACTCTAATTGACCTGCTGCCAAGACTATGTCTCTCTTATTTAGAGTTTAATTTTATACTATGCTTAGTTGTTCTCTGTTGTAGTTTTGGTTGGCCTTTGGGGTACAGTAAAAACATTGCACCGTCTGCTGAAAAACTAGCTGCATCTGCATTTCATTTGCCAAGACATATGCTTTTGTAAGTTAAATAACTGTTTTCTGGTGCAAAGGGAAAGGAATCTCAACCCAGACATATGACGAAAATCTGAATCAAGTAGGAAATAATTCTGTTTAGTTTTCCCATGAAGCAGTTTTCTGGCTGTTTGGCTAACGAGTGCTGTCACACGCCTGCAGATGCAGGCAGGGGGAGCTTAAGGATCACTGGCCAGTTCTGCTTGTTTCATCACTTCACTTTTCCAGAGCGCATTCGGTCGAGTCTGGGGCTGCCGCTGTTATCAGTGAGTCACACAAGTAGTTTATTAGGTACAGCTTTGACCCAGTTCCTCCCGGTTTCATTGCTTATATTTCCCTAAAAGCTATAAGGAGTAGGGGATGGGGGGAAGAGAACTCAATCCTTCAAGCGTGCTGGAGGTCAGCGGGGATGGTGGTGTTGGGGTATGACTTTTTGGGTTCATCGCAGGCTGGAAGCCAGCAACGTTTCAGCTTTCCACGTGGTGTGCACCCAGCCCATCCGCTGCAGTCGTGGCATCGCGTGGGTGGTTGTGCTGTACACCATGTGCTTGGTAGGAAAGGCAGCTTCCTTCTGCTCTTTTTTCCACAGCAGAGTGGTTGGGTAGAAGCAGTGCCATGAGATGGCTGTGGGGAGGCCCTGCTGCAGCCAGCAAAGCAGCCACTTGTCACTATCCACAGGCGTTAGTCAAAGCAGAAGGGAACCCCTCACACGCAGTGTCAGACCTGGGGGAGCCTGTCTGTTCAAGTCTTTGGTTGGAAATTCTCCTATTTTGGCTTTTGTCTGATTTCTCTCATGGTTTGATAAAGTAGTTATGGGTTGAGAATACCTGTTTTCTTCCCTTAAAACAGTTGATAATTGTGCTGTTTTAGAACATCAACTAGCTACACATCTGCCACTTTCAGCCCAAACATGGGCACCTCATATTTTCAAACTAATGTATTTCTGGCATACACATGGAGCGTGAGGCTTTCTCTGGATTTCATTCTGCTGACATGTGTTTGTAAGAGAGAGCAAGCACAAACAGAGGGGAGATGGGTGAGCCAGAGACACAGCAACGGAGCAAGTGTGGGGAGCCTGGACCCCAGGAAGGAAACACTTAGGCGAGGAACCATAGGAGCACCATGGGGAAGGCCATGAGCTTCCAAGGTGAGGAAAGAATACTTATTGCCCCCATAGCTAAACAGCTGTTAATTATGAAAATATTTGTCATCATCACAGCTCCTCTTCCAAATGGAAGTAATCTCTGAATTTCTTTTTCACCAGTGGCCCAAAAGGCATAATGCAAGCTGAACCTGTTTCAGGTACTTTGACTAAGATCATAGTTGCCAGGCTTCTTTATTATAATAATTTATGCTGCAATGTAATTCCTGAAGTAACAGTAATAATAATTCAGATGGTGACAGACTCTTAATTAAAATCACTATAGAAGACTTCAGCTTTTAGCTGCTTCACTGTTCCTACTATCAATACATATTGGAGTGCAACAGTTTGCTAAGATAAAAGTTAAAGCTGGTGACAGCTGTGAGAGCTGAACACACCCTGGATCTCTCCAGGTACATGCATAGAGCTAACTAGGAAAATAGTAAGCATTTCTGTCAAGTTTTCACCTTGATTTTTCCTCATTTTAAGGACAGTTTTAAAGTACAGGAACAGCTAAGTAACCAACCCAAATTCACAGTAAGCAACTGATCTATGTTCTGGAAGATTAACTTCTAGACCAGTATGGAAAATAATGAAGGAATAATGAGCAGAAGGGGAAACTGGCAAATGTGAAAAACTTCAAGGGGGACTGCAGTTCACTCTTAGCCAAAGTCATAATAGTTATCGACACAATTCAACTCTAGATCCTCTTCTGGAAGGGGTGTAAACTCTCACACTTAATTGGAAGCAGCATCTCAGTTGGAGGGTGGGATAGGAAGGAAACTTGCCTCTCTGGTAAAGCATTTTGTTCCTTTCTAGGACACAGTCAGAAAAAAGATGAAATGGACTGTTAGCTTGACTCATATGGGAATTCTCATTTGCCCTGTGTAAATCAGGAATTGAAGCTGTCATGTGAACAATTTCAGTCTACTGAAGTAGCAAGTTCCTTTTTACTTTATTTTACTCTGAAATTTATTTCAGATAGAAGTAGACTGGTAAACACAGGATAATGAATAATTGAGGTAATCCGAGAAAGCTCTGGGGCTACATCTATCATAGTATGAGTAAAAACAAACACATGCAAATCCTTTCATATATCAGGGTGGATTATCTAATTATTTCAACCTTCTTAGGTATCTGTTTGCTTAGGTCTGCTAGGTCGGATTTCTTCTTGTAGGAGAGTCACCTTTACTAACCTCTTAGACTGAGAGTAGAAGCAATGTAACACAGTGTCGTACATAAGAACATATACCTTTAGTAGCAGGGATCACTTTTTAAACTGATGGAAATACTGAATAAAAGAGTTGTTTTCTCAAGCATGTAAAAAATAGACTTTGTTATAATCTGAGCATGTGCATTAACTTAGATGAAAGATGCCCAATGTAGCCTTGTCTTCAATTCATGATAATGATATTCTCATATCAAAAAATGCTCATTTGCTGCTTTATAAGGTTAGTCAACCAAGGTCAAGCTAAAAGTTAAATAAGTTGAGAGAATAAGATGAATGATCTTTTCATCCCTGTATTTTCTGTTCTTTAGGAAGAGTTTCAATATACACTTTTAATAGGAAACTTGAAGAGTAGAATCTCTGCTAGTGCTAGAGATCCATCAGTGACCTTAGCAATTACCATGTTTGAGGTCTTCTCCACACAGTAAAAATTCTGTCCGGCACTGGTATCAGGCACGTGTTGTTCATTAATAATAGCAAAGATAATGGGAACATGTAAATAATGTTCTTCAGTCTTCAAAGTTATCAAGGGGACCCCTCTGTCTCTCTTTCCTCTTATATGTAAGTCCACATTTATACATGTAATTTAAGTTCCCCCGCAATTCAGGAAAAAAAAAAAAAAAAAAAGAGCATTCAGATTTTTATTAAAAACTCTACTGCAATAAGTAAGAATGAGGATGATGCTACATGCAGTTCAGACTCTAATATCTTTGCATCCTTCATGGTACTTTGTTTTCCTCGGATACCTGTGTTAGAACAGAGAAGTAAATCTAGCTGTGTAAGGTCCTTTTTGTAATTTGGGCTGCTATAAAGTGTTTCTAGGTAACTTTTAGCTCACTGATATGCAAACAGACAAAATTCTTTCTCAAGCTGACATCAAAGCTAACACTACATCAAAAATGTTTAATGAAAAAACTCATGGGTAAACTATTAAAAATGCAACAAAGTGGTCAGTGTCTGGCAAAGTTAAAGGACAGATAATAACATTCATATGCTAATGCAAAGCTGTTTACTTGAGGGAAATATAAACCTATCAAATTGACTGAAGTTGCCATTAAAGTTCATGAATTCTTTTCGAAGATGAGAGACATTCCTATTTGAATGTAGATAAATATTCATAGGAGGACTTCATTTGAGAGGAGAAATTTGTTATTAATAACATTATATCTGTTCAAGATATAACAGGCTGCTACTTGTATATTGCAATAAAAGTGGTTTCCATCATGTGACAAAGTGAATGTTCACAGGTGTCTTTAAAGGCTCTCTACAGTATCACCTAAACAAAGGCATATCTCTTGGGTTTTTGTTGTTGTGGGGTTTTTTTGTTGTTGTCTTGGCTTTTAGTTTGTTTGGGGGGTTTTGTTTGTTTTTTATTGGTGTTTTGGTTTTGTTTTTAAGTAAATAAAATCATGAATGTTCCACTGTTTTGAAAGCTTGTATCATTGACTTGATCTGGACATCATGTGAGAGGAGTAGGCAAGCAAAAGGGAACATATGAGCATATGGATTGGGTAAAGAGGACTTCTATTTGACAGATCGTAATTGTTGGTGTGTTTTTCATAGATGCTTTTTACATTATGTTTTTAAAATAGATCTCAAATAAACCTGGCTTTGTTCTTTATGTACAAAGTACCCATATGGTTATTTAAATGTACAGTTGACAGCTACTGACTTAGCACTCAACAATATTACAGTTGATCAGGTGATTCGGTGTACAGTCAAGCCAGTGCAACCTGCCTTCCTATGAAATTTTTGTCTTGAGTTTGATCTTGTGTGTGATTTCTCTGGTGGTTAAGCAGTGGAGTTCATCCCTGAACCGTGATGCTTTTTGAGAGGTTTATTAGAAGAGCTTACTTATTTTTATTGCTGCTTTTAATGAAATTGTAGGATTGTAACATGTTTCAGGTCTCTAGCACTATAAAAGATCTGTGAAACTGGTTAATAAATTCAAAAACTTTTGAAGAGATTGGTTGACATACACAGAGTGATGGCTTAAGCTTTGATTTCTTAGGGAAAATTAGCACTGTGCAACACTGTCAAAACAGGAATAAGTGCTTTAAGAACTGCCAGACCCTGTGACAAATATTTGTTGATGAGGAATCAATGAGTGGGTGTTTTAGTGAATTGGTATCAAAGTTAAGGTTATTCAGAATATTAAGAGGGACTTCAGGGCTCTGGGACCAGCTGGTCAAGGGATCAGGGGCACAAGTAGTGTTCTTGTTCATCCCTCCAGTGGCAGGGAACGATGAAGGAAGAAACAGGAGGAGTCAGAATATCAATACCTGTCTCCGAACCTGGTGTCACAGGGAAAACTTTGGGTTCTTTGAGCACAGGTCAGTTTACATGGCACCAGGCCTGCTGGAAGCAGACGGGGTACACCTGTCTCAAAGAGGAAAGAGGATCCTGGAACAGGAGTGAACGGCGTTCATTGAAAGGGCTTTAAACTAGATTTGAAGGGGGAAAGTGATAAAACCAGGCTCACTAGTGAAAAGCCTGGGGACAGTATGCCAGTTGTTGGGGGACGGTGTGCTAGCGAGTCCCTTCACTCTGCTGTCTCAGGGAAGGTACAGATCAGAGAGCTGTGCGGCAGCAAGGGTGCAGCTCCTTCGGGGGCTCAGCTTAAATACCTTTATGCAAAGGCACGTAGCATGGGGAGTGAAAAAGAGGAGCTGGAGATGTGGGCACACCTGCAGGGCTGTGATCTCATTGGCATCACGGAGACGTGGTGGGATAGCTCCTATGGCCGGTGTGTTGGGATGCGGGGATACAGGGTCTTTAG
>KL263985.1:0-15867 GCA_000699545.1 Podiceps cristatus
AGCTGAGCCCCTGACGGAGCTGCACCCTTGCCGCCGCACATCTCTGCTCTGTACCTTCACTGAGACAGCGGAGTGAAGGGCCTTGCTAGCCCACCGTCCCACAGCAGCTGGTGGCGTACCGGCCCCAGGCTTTTCACTAGCGAGCCTGGTTTTACCCCTTTCCCCCTGCAAATCTAGTTTAAAGCCCTTTCAATGAGCGCCGCTAACTCCTGTCCCAGGATCCTCTCCCCCTTTGAGACAGGTGTGTCCCATCCGCTGCCAGCAGGCCTGGTGTCATGTAAACTGACCTGTGAGCAAAGAACCCAAAGTTTTTTCCTGTGACAGCAGGCTTGGAGCAAGGTATTGATCTTCTGACTCCTACTGGTTTTGCCCTCATCATTCTCTGCCACTGGAGGGATCGAGAGCACTACTTGTGCCCCCAATCCCCTGACCAGCTGTCCCAGAGCCCTGAAATCCCTCTTAATATTCATTAGATTTCCCTCGCAATTTCATCGCTACACACCTGAAAAAGTTTCCTAAACATGGACAAGATGTGGTGCATAATATTTCATTTGAAATATGCATCTGCTTTCATACAGTGGCCAGAAACAGAGTGAGGTTACATGCACGAGTACCTTCACAGTTTTCTTTTCATGTTTTAAAAGGGACAAAACATACATTTTATGTTGACTCTGGGCCACTTACTTTCTTCTGAACATAAATTGTAAGTAAAAGCCACAAGGAAAGGAACTTAGATTATACACACACACACAGGTATTTTATATACCTATGTACAAATTAAACTAGTAATTACTCTTCCTATATGCAATATGTAACTTGTGCCCTTGTTGGAAATCAAATTCTTCAGAGTGCCAGAGAATAATATTCCCCAAGGGAATGGAAACAAATAAGCTCATGAACTTGAATCCATAAAAATCCAAAAATTTTACCGTAAGTATGTCACCAGGAGTATTTTGAATTTCCTAATAAAGATCTTTAAAGATAAGGGCAACAGGGGTAGTTTTTACTGTAAGAGACTAAATATTTCTATAATCTTTTATCATCAATCTCTGGAAAGTATCATTGATTTTTCTATGCTATTAACAAGAAGATTTAATCTCTTGGTACCATCTCTGGTAACTTGATAGACATTTCCTCATGTTTTCAATAGAAATAAAACTGGATCTATTTGACTCTCAATTTGTCATATCCCATGTTTGACACACAGTGTTTGAGTTGCCTGGCGTTGTGTTATTAATTATGTTCATTGTAACCTGGCAATAGTAAACAGAAGGTGTATTCACAGGGGATGCAGCTTCAGTTGGAGTACCATAAGCTGTTAGGTAAATGAAAACAAGAAAGGTCTGGAAACATTAGAAATGTAGCCTTCAGTTCAAGTTCTGTTCATCATAGAAAAATGCAAACTACTAAAAGTGAGAGAAATGATGAGTATGGCCATGTCTGTTTTAGCAGCCATCCAAAAAAACCCTCCTACTCGGTATTTCAGGACTGATTGAAAAAAGTATGTATACTTCAGCAGAAATTAGTGTTAGAATTGTTTGGACAATTGGTTATGTCAGATATGAGGGGACCGTATATAAGATATTGTAAACATGAACTAGACCTTAACATTTGAAAGAGTATTAATATGAATAAGAGATATTTATTCCATTGTATTTGACTGTAGCAAGAGAGAAAAAAAATCTATATAATCTGAAAAAGTACCTGCAGAATCAAACAGGCTTGCGGTGTTTTTTTATTTGAAAATTGAAGAGATTGCAGCATTTTCTCAATCAATGCTTCTGAAAAGTAAAAAGAAACAAAATCTTAAGTAAGTATGAAAAGCCCCATTATACTATGTTAAAATATATTCTTGTTTAAAAACTTGTCATACAAGAAGCAAATGGGCGCAGGTTCCCCTCCTCTGTTTGCTGAACTGATGTGTAAAGCTGTTGGATTAACCAGTAAGCAGAACATTTTATAGAAATAATTTCAGACATAGCTGTAGCTTACCAAAATACTTGTTCAAAATAAGCTTATGGTGTATAAAACAGGCCTGTAAAGAACAGAGGCACCATTTGTCAGGCTTTATCAGAAAGGGACAAAGACAGAAAATAAGCTTTGTGTTCATACCATTCTTATATGAACATGCTTTGTCTAGACTTTGAATTTACTTTTTTTTAAAAAAGTGGATTCTGACAGTATAGAAGAAAACGTGGTAGAAAACACTGGAAATAAAGATACAATATAGAACTATAAGATACTATTTGGATCTTTCAAATTTGAATGTGTTGAATAGATTGCAAAATTAACCCTCCCATTCTGACCTTTCTTCTTTCACCTAGTGTTTTTCGATCTCTCTGGCATGTTCCATTGACTTTTTTTTGCAATATCTTAGCCAAAATGAATGAGGCATTTAATCTCTCAGCACTCCTCCCCCTTGCTTCTTCCTCACTACTTTCAAAAAGACAGTTCTTGTTCAGATCTGCAAGCTAGCAGCTATTTTGGACTTTTCCTTTTTGCTCGTTTTGTCAAAACCTTACTGTATCTCCCTCAACAAAATGTCTGGTATCAGACTTGCTTGCTTCATCTTCATTGTCAGCTTCTTTACTGATACAGTGTTCTTTGCCTTGGCTTCTCTTCAATCCCTAATAAACACAACAAATTATTTGTCTGACCTGGCAGTTTGTTAATGTTATCTCAGTTCTGCAGATCTTAAGCTGTATGATAGCAAACTCAGCCTTCTCAACTCTGTATTGCTCTTCAGCTCATTTATTTTATTTTGAACCTGCCCCATCTTCCCTGATGGCAGGTTTTTTTAGGTTTTTTGTTTGTTTGTTTCTGAAACTTTAGCGATTATCATTTCTTTTTGAGCCCTTCACTATGAAGGACCACTTCTTTTTGAATCTTTGGAAAATGTTGGTCATACCACACAGATTTCACATAGACAACAGCCTAGTCACAGCAACCTTTTCTGGTGTCTCTGTCGGTGTAAGATAGAAAAGCAAAGGAGGATGTTGCCTGCTTACAGTAGTTACTATATTCTGTAACTGGAAGTGGTTTAGGATAGTAAAGCATATCCTGAGCATGAACTTTTCATATCTCATTTCTGTGTCAATGCAGTTGAATTATAGGTTTTTTTACTATAGCCTTTAAGCCTCTGAAAAAATAAGAGATTAACGCAAATTTATTATTTGCATATTTATCAAAATGGAAGACTTAAAATTGCTGCAGATTGAAATTACATAAATTAATTTCAGAATTTTTCAGTGAAAGCAAAGGAATGGTAACAGACTGCATTTAAGTACTATTCAGAAAAACTGCTTTTATCTAACACTTTTTGAAGGATCACGAAAGAAAAAAACTCAAAACCAACACCCTTCTATCCCATTCCATTGATCCAGAGTTGCTTTAATAATAATTTCTTAAAAAAACAGACCTGTGTTTCAGCGACTGAGATTTAAACACCTTTTATTTTCTTCTACTTTTAAAATACTATCTCTGTTTTGATTACTTTTTGAGAGGGATGAGGATGAGGTGGGTTGGGCTGAAACAGGTAAGGTTTGGGTAATAGCTGTGAAGGAAGCAGAGCCAATTTGAATGTGTGATTAACAATCTTATTTCACCCTAGTTTCTTTGAGTTTTTGGATTGCATACATAGATACTCCCTGTCCTCTTCCATATCAAGCCCAAGGGGTCTTAAGCAATGTTTTAGGTAATGAACTGGGCTTTTCATTTTCTTTAGAAGAACCCAATTATGCTAGAAATTAATAATTAAAACTTATAAATAGAATAAAGAAGAAAACATTAATATTATATCCTATGGCTACATTTTTCAGCATGGTGTACAGGGAATTAGGTGCAAAAATCCCATTTATGTTAATGTATCTTGCGTGTCTAATTCCTCATAGACTACAGTGCAAATTTACCCCCTGGTGTCTTTGATGGTGCAGAGGACCAGCACAGAGGGGGAGAAGAGTGAGAAATTTATTTGATGACCTGTCAATCATAATGGCAACCAGAGAAAATTGCAAAGCTGATTTTAACCTCTGTAGAAACAGCTAGTTAGACCATGTGTTTTTTTTTTCTCTTGCCAGTTGTCATCATTCATCAATCTCTCATTAAGAAAATGGCACTTTTTTTAATCAGGTAATTTAATTTGGTTTTGTTTTGTTTTAAAGAGTCCAGAAAATCAAACTGTAAAAACTGGGATGAGGTAGCCCTTTTCATAAAGCCAACTACTTTGTGCTTTTAAGTTTTGCAACCACAGGTTCAGACTGGAGTGCTTAAACCTGTTACTGTCTAGTATTTTTTTAAAGGATTTTACCTATTTACAATATTTTCAAAATTGAAGACCATAAAAAAAAATATCCTTTTATTCTGGTAATCGTTAATTCTGCAGAGTAATCTAGATATTCAGTGTACCATCTGTAGTTTTTATTTTCTTTTTGTCTCTTAGAGTTGGAGGTCACATATATATATCTCTACATCATCTCGTTTAACCTATATGGATATTAAGGATCTTCTGGCTGCTCTTGTGTTTGGTATTTAAAAAAAAAAACAGCCAACAAACAAAAATCAGTGTTAGATAACAGATGTTAACATCAGAGTAAGGCATTATTTGTTCTTACTTTCTTGAAGGCTGTTGAGTCAGCATACAAAAAAAAGCTTTTTAGCTAAGTTGTCATTTTTGTTACTCACTGGTTAAATTTAAATATAGTTAAATAGGTCCTTTTATATTTTTCTTTTTCCTTAATATGTGCTTAAAGCATCCTGGAGAACTATAGGACATCACTTTCCAAATGTGACATAGTGTCTCTTGTATAAATAACATAAACATGTTTTAAGTGTTTGATAGGCTGGCGTTAAACAGCTGTTTTGTTATTAATATTTTATTGCCCTAAGTTTTCTAAGATATTTTGACACTTGCTATTATTTCAAATGCAGCTTTTCTTGGAGTTTTTAATGGTTTGTGTATATCTCTAGACAGTTTCAAGATCTTGAAGCTGTCACAACATGTTAAGTAGGCAAATCAGCTAACACAGTAGTTTCAAGAAAGATAATTTTCTTTGCATAACTTCAATCTGCATCATTTTGCATGACTTATTAACAGGAACTGACTCATTGACAAACAAGGCATATAGCTTACGGAATAGAGAACGTTTCAGAGAAAATGTCGTTAAAAAGCTAAGCACTGTTGCTGACAGACCATTCAAAATTTGCAGGGGCTGCTTACAGTTAAGATTTATGGGTAAGCTTTCCACAGGTATATTAGAGTTTTGATATATAAAAAATGTTTAAATTTACAGCTGTCAGACCTTTATGCATTCAACCTCACTCAGTAGTTCAAATCTGAATTTCTAAAGGTCATATATGGGATGGTAATTGTTTTAACATTTTAATTTTCCTTTTCCATTTACTCCTTCCCATCCTGGACTGAGTGGGACAGTGAAGGTCAGAGTAATAGTGAAAATGGAGAGTTCTGACTTTTTATTCATATAACCAGATATTGTGCATCTGATCAAAAATGTACGTTGTCATTACACTGCATTGCTATTGACCTCCGCCCTTTTCTCCCAATTACAACCTTCCTAGGATAAGAGATGATTCACAGCTTAATGCTTCATAGCTTAATGCTCAGTCTCTCTGCCAAAGACTGCTGATTGTTCTGAATCACATGTGGTGATCAGTTTTCTGATATGAACTACTATCTCAAAGCAGAATACCAAATCCTGTTTGTTTAGGAACTTGTGTTAGACAAAACAGCTGTCCTAGAGGTGAAAGGATTAGTGTTTTATCAACTAAAGCAGGCCTCAGCTCCACCTTTTTCTGAAATGATTTATAAAGCCAGTAAAGACTGAATAGTGTTTTCTCTTCTTCTGTTTTATACCGAAAGTTTGAAAGGACTGTTGCTCTTCTTTTCTGTCTGTCATGTGCTGTGATAGTGACTTCAGAGGAGAAACTGGCTCTTCACTTCTTAGCAGATGGTGGCTGTTTTGAACACTCATATGAAGCTTTAGTAGTGACTGTCCTAAGTCTGTGTTTAAGAGTTTTCATGAAAAGCAAAGAAAAAGCTGCCTGTATGCTTTAAAAGCAATTAAGAAGCTCGAAGTCAATGCTAAATCTTTGTCCCTTTTCAGGTAAAACTCCGTATTAACTTCAAAGACAGTGTGGCAGAGTAAAGTCTGTAGGATCGAACTTCTAGCAAATACAGATTTTGATATTTAAATCTCTTTCTGTAACCGTTATTTTGCTTAGTAGGAAGAAGGCAGCTCTTCTCACAAAATAAGATTTATCAGAAGGGCTTTGAAGTTTAAAAAATACGAATGAGTACAGTTGACTTTTTAAATATTTGAATGGTTAGCATGACTTAAACTGCCTACGTGGTGACACTTTGACTAAAGAGAGGTTATCTTTTTCATATGTATGCATTATAAGAACACACGTAGAGTCTAATTTTTCATTGCTGTCTGGGTACAGCGTGCTGCCTTGCTGCCACAAAGAAAGGTCCTTTGGATGTTGAGCAATTGAAGGTTTTTTTGCTTTATAAAATTTCTCTGCAAGCCCCAGAGCAGAAAACATTCTTCAAACAGAAGAAGTGATTAAGGTACTACACCATTTAATAATCCCCAATGCTAGAATGGTCCCTTGCAGCTGTCAGTAGTTATATACCAGGTGTAGCAGTGTGGGCTGGACTAGTTTTCAGTCCTGCTCGGGATTGTGCACAGCTCACAGTCCAGAGTTTCCTCTGTCATCCCTGATTCCCGACCTAGAGCCCAGCAAAGCTGAGGACTCAGCTGTGTGCTCATGAGGATGTGTGGAACAGAAGGGCACTAAGGGAGTTGTTTGCAAATGACTTAATGGGTTTCATCAGCTGAAAGTATTTAACCTCTTGTAGTTTCTTGGGAATTAGAAAGCTCAGAAAATTGTGATCTGAAAGAGTAGCTCACAAAAGTTTGTGGGACATTTCCTTTCATTGAGTACTTGCCTAGACTTTATAACGAATCTGAATATACACTAGTACAGACAGGCTTAGCAATCTACTTTGTGGGAAGATTTTTAAAAAGCATTAAGTACTGCTGGGTACCCAAATTCATGTTAATTTAAGAGTGGAGCCCTGCCTTACAATATTTTATACCCTCAAATGTGACTTCTCTGGAGTAACACTGTTACTCAAGTAATATTTGTGCTTATTCATCATGAACATTACTGACATTTTCATCCTTTCTTTTATGCTTATGTGATAAACAGGTATTTCAGTGTAATAGTAGTATTTTTCCTGCCTGATTTAAAGGGACTACTCAAGTACAGAGTCCTATGTTGCATACTTTCAGCTTCTTTGTCATCTAGGACAGCTTCATTGTCAGCTTCTTTCTCATCTAGGAACAATGTCTTCTACCCTACGGGCTCCAGCAAACCTGCCAGCTTGTCTAAAATAAAAGCAGACTTTATTGGAAAATTCCTTAATTAGCAAGGAAAGTTGAAAAATAAGAGGTAATTACAAAGAAACTCATTTAGTTGGACATTATGAAAAGGACTGATAGGAGAGAACAAAGGTTTAATTAGAGTTTGGGAATATTACCTGCAATGCTCAGAACTGATTTTTTTTCCTCTTATTTTTAAGGTTGCATCATCCCTGTTGCATATGCTTGATATCTGTCATCATTCCTGAAAAGGCTACAGTCTGATCTGGCCCACATAGCTGAATTCTAGGTCCTGTTTATAAGGTCCCTTTTTATAAGCGCATATTGGAATAGGCAGAAATTCTCATCCTTAAAAATGCATGTTTAGCACTGGATTTCACAGATGAAAAGATTAACATGCACACCAAGTAAAAAGTTTTTCTATCACTGAAAGTGCATGCCAACTAAGTAGTCTTTGCTAGTCTGCCTCTGGATGTACCATTAAAGGGAAAAGCAGTTTCAAATAAACCAAGTACATACTTTGCTGTATTCTACTCCCCTGGAGAGTAGAGAGCAGTGGTAGTTACTGCTATAAATGTTGCAGGAATTTTGTTCCTCCTTGGCTCACCCATCTCTTCATCTTCCTCCACTTGCATTTCTTCAGAGGCCTATCTGTATCCCAAATATAATGGGATGGCAAAAAAGTGGCAAATGATGCCAGTCATCTGCTCTCAAAACACATTATGAAAGAGGAATTACTCAAAATTTCTTTGCATGTAGCTATACAGAGAGCTTCATCTAGCCAGAAAGTGTGCTTGGGGTTGGATGATGGAAGTAAAATAAATCACAAAGTCCCATGACTTACAGTGAGCACCTGCCTCTTCTTACCAGGGTGCATAGCGTCGGGGCTTTGCAGGCCAGCAGGGCTTGCTCTTCTCTTCTCCGGTAGCAGGAAGTGTTTCCTCCTGCATTGCTCAGGTAACTGGGCAAGAAAAAAGCAACGCTCTATGGCCCAGGTGAGTGGTAGGTGAACAGCTTCTGTCTGTGCTTCTAATCTATGTAATTCTGGAGGGATGTAGGGAGAAAGGCTTACTATAGGATGATGAACAACAGCATGGTGTGAGTAGAAGCGTGCATGTGTACTGCAGAATAGCTAGGGCTGGGCACTGCTCCCAGTGCTATCAACCAGCTGAATCGTAGCGTTCAGTGCCTGTACATGATCAAGGCCACAGTTCTAGCAAGTCCTGCTAAACATTGATTCCTTACATTAAATTATGAGGTCTGTTTGTAGAGCATATTTCTGTTCAGTAAAGATCTTTTATTTTTTCTCAAAAGCACTGTTTGTGGTGAAAAAATTACTGCAAGTAGTATGAGCTTTTTTGATGTTTCTCTTACATTTTAGTAGAATTCCGTCAGTCATGTCTTGAATTTACTGAGAAAATAGTTACTGAGAAATCCATTTTGTTACCATAAAATCATGTCTGTTATTTTTAAACAATTTTGATAGTGGTTTAAACAGCAACAAAAGGTATTGTGAAAATCTTTTCCAGAATTAGATATTGGTCTACATAAATCCCACGAATTGGAAGAAAATACTAATATATTTTACAAAACTATTTTCTGTTTCCTAACTACTTACAATAATTTCTTATTGGGGTTTCTGTTTATCCTAGCTTTATTAAAGGATCCTGTCCAGCAGGCTGCTGAGTTCTCTGTCTTTAACTGCAAAAAAACACATTTAACCAAGTACTTTACTGACTAAATAATCTTGTTGACATGAGCCTAAAGACATGCCTAAAGTTGAACCCAAATATTTTGCTGGATGCACTCTGACATAACATCGTAAAATAGAGTCCTAAGTAAGTATGATGGGAAACAAATATAAGGTAAAATGTAGTTCCATGACATTTAAAAATGTAAATTTTGGTTTTAAGCATCTTAAATATGTTTCCCTAGAAATGGCTGCCTTTCCCAGGCAACTTCAGTATTGCCAAAAAGATGATGGCAGCCGGGGGTTCACTTGTTTCTGTGTACCTGGGATTCTCTTATGAACATACCATGCAGCAAAACACTTAGATATGTATTTTTTAAATACAGATGCGAACTCAGTCATCAGAAGAGCAGTATGTGATGGTGAGCACAGAAAAGTTTAAACATAGAAAGTTGCACTTCAGGTTCGAAAAGTCCTCAGGAGCTTTACTAAATGGCAAGTTCGGTTACAAGATCCTTAGTGGTGGCATTGGGTTAGTCCCGTTGTCCAGGGGCAGCTGCAGCAGGGATGGCATTGTGCTTAACTGTACCTGTACAGTGACCAGGAGGCTGATTTTAACTATTGGCTCACTGGGGCTTTTGATTCAACGTATGATGTGTCATTGTGTTCTGTAGTGTGACTGTTGCCGTGCTGCTTTCCTAGGATACCTACAGTGTGTCTGCCTTAAAATAACTGTCTGCCTTTATTTTCCTGTCCTTGCATTTTTACAGTATGTATTATAGGCAGGTTGGAAGTCTTGTCTTTTTGATCCTTGAGCATTTTATGAATCAAATGATTATTAATTGGAGTAGGCAAGAAGAGAGGAAAGGAAAAGAAACACAGTTTACTTAAAAGTAATATGACAGGCTCATAGAAACATTTGTTAGGCTTTTAATAATCAATTTATGGAAATAGCATGTTGGATCAGTGGAGGAATTGTATAGTCTGTTAGCCTCCCTGTTCCTAAGGAGTTCAGCCCAGCATTGATGTTCAGGTCAATGCTTCATTTTGGTGTTGAGAGGCAAGCATCTGAATTTTGATGTAGTTGTCTATTTGTTCTCAGAAGGGAGGAAAAACCCTCAAGTTTCCAATATCCCATTGGGAAAACTCAGGTAGAAAACCAGTTGAAGTTATGTAGCTTGCTGTTTGATTCAAGAACGGAGGATACTTCAGTTAACCAAGTTCCTTCCCTGTTGCATGTTTCTATGAATAGAAGATTCATCTGAATTTGATTTAGTAACATTTATCAATAATTTGCTTCAGTAAAACAATTTCCAAAAATTTGAAAGGGGGAGCGGGGGAGAGGAAGATCAACAGCAGCAGTATTCTCTTTTCTTTTCCTGGAATTAGATGTGCAGAGCAGATAAGCATTTCATAGATATATATACAACCATCTATATAATAAAGAACAGTAGAATTTAAGTAGTTATGTCATTTTGATGTCCTATTCATTCCACTTACTTGCCATGCCCCACACCTAGAAATGCCTAGTCTTTACACAGAGATTAAAGGAGAATCAATACAAAGCAAATAGAATAGCCTTTTTCATCTTTTATCCCAACCCTCTTTCATTCTACACTATTTTCAATGAATCAGATCTGAAATTATATTCTTGAAAGCAAGAGGTATTTTTTTTCTCTCGTATTATTTTTGAAGTTCATTGTTCTTCGGAGGTGGAAGATTCAGAATACTATAAAGGAAAATATCACACCACAAGTTGTACATAGGGATAATAAACTTTTTTTTTTTTTTTTAAATGCATTTTAGTTAGAGATATTGAGACCTGGAACATAAAGTCTACTTGATTTTTCCATCATCAGTGAGTCTTGATCAACTTTGAACAAATATGTATGTTCTTGCTATCCATTAAGACTGTTTTGTGATATGAATTATTTTTGGCTGGAGTTTTGAGTTTTAACAAGTCATTTGTGGTGAGAAACTCAGATACCAAGGGTGATGAAAAAGTCTATTCTAATAAAAAAAATACAGAATTTTTTGTGGCTTGTTTATGGGGTAGTAGATGCTCATTCACCTTGGACATTGCATCTCAAACTGAGGTTCATAATCACCAGAAGAGTTCAGAGGGGTTATGAAGTGTTAGCTGTAGTCAAGAGCAATTCATTTCCTCCTGTGTTAGCAGTGGTTTAATGCCTTTAAGGAGAAGAGAGAAAAGACACTGGAAATGTTTACTATTTTTAATTGCTGTCTGCAGTTGAATTTCTTCTGTATGGAAAATTAGTCGATTGACTTAGAGACATGTTTTGTTGCCTAACACTGGAGGGGTTGGTTTCACATAAAGACAGACGAACCAAGATGTACTACTAAAAAGAAATGCTGGATACACAAGTTGTTTTTAACATAATATATCACTGGTCCATGATTTGGGACACTTTCTGAACACACATCAGTATTATACTATCATAGAACCATTAGCTACTCCACTCCTCTTTTTTGGTGTTGGAGATTGATACACCACGGCTTTGAATCTGTCCCTGTGTTCTCTGCCAGTCCACTTCCAGAATCATCACATGCTGCAAGAGCCTTGAGGCATGGCTCCCTTGTGAGCAGATGAAGACCATCTCATGTGCTGTCTCAGGATACCAATACACACCAGCTTAGATAAAGCCAAGTGACTCTTACAGTGACCAGGTCTGGAACAGTCCTGATTTACTTTTTTCTGCCTTTAAGCTGTGTTTTTACCTTTTCTGTATAGTGACAATCTAATGACTGGGTGTGGAGAGAATTTAGGGTATGGGTATAACCGAAAAATTACTGGGGAAGGAGGCTGGGTGATGGGGAAGATGAACCAGATCACTACGTGTTTGTAAAAGCACAGTACTAGCCCAAGGGAAGGACACAAAAAGTCAAGGCAGGGTTGTCTAGTGGAATCCTCACTTAAATTAACCAAAACCACTGTGCAATCTCATGCTCAGCATGTCAGTCCTCATATGCATCACGCTCAATTTTTTCTTGGATACTCAAGGGTAGTGCAAGGACAGAAGTGAGGTTTGACCCTTAAGGAGATGTATATCATTTCGTGCTATACGATGTTTAATTGCTACCTACAGAATAACATTTTTCAATAAAGAACACAGAAATGAAGTCCTGCAATCCCAGTCTTGTACATAGTCAGTGCATTGCTTAAAGAAGCAGAGATGTTATGGACATGAATCCCTTGAGAAAATGAATCTCAAGCTAAACTGTAAGCTACAAGAATAAACCAGCAAAGCTGTTTTGGATGCATGTTACAAATAAATAAATAAATCTTCATTTCTAATTTGCATGAGGGATTAATAAAAAAAAAAAAAAAAAAAAAACACAACATAAACAACTTTAAAAAGATTAGGCATAGATGCAATTTTATATCTTGGGATTATAAAATAGAATACACAATGGAAATTCATCTAAAAATTTGCTTACATAAGGTGATTCAGTACTGTATAATCCTTTCCAACCCACAGAATTGTAATACAGGAAATGCAATACTCACAAGGCTAAGACATTCAAGTTAGTATTCAGAGCTCTTATATATGTTCCAATAATGCATTTGATTGAGAATACTGTTGTATTTTTTTAAAAAAAACAAAACAAACAAACAAATAAAAACCCACAAAAAATCCCAAAATGAAACAAAAAACCCCACAAAACCAAGAAACCAGTCCTTGTAGGACTCTTGTGATGTGTGATATGAATGAAAAGTGGAGATTTAAATGGACCTACACTGGAACAGACATATTGTTCTTTTCAAGTCTCTAGTATAGATTGATCTTTGAAGAACGATATGAAAAATCTTAGTTTTTAAATGCTTTATTTTCATCCTAAATTAACTTCTTTTTCTATAACTCATCTTGACTATTGAGTGAACCCAAGGGTAAAATGCAGATTCTATTTTAATTTTATTTTGCATAATACATTTGCACATTGTGAGTAATGGTACTCAGAAGGAAAGAAACAGTGTTTAATTATGTAATTCTACAGTTCTTTCTGTTACCTTTCATATTTTGATTCTATTCATTTGTAACATGTTAACAACAAAGCCATGTTTTGAAATGTTTTTGGGCTGATAGACACTTTTGCCTTTCAAGAATACTAGTGTTAAGTGTTTGTAGTCTTTCAAAAATGCTATGCAATTTTTGTTTATTTTTATTGCAGCCAGACAACATGAATGTCTACAAATATATATGTGTATATCTTAAACAAGCGTGTGCATGTGTATACATATTTGTTATGCATGAGATTTCTATGGCAAGTAAGATTTTTGATACAGCTAGAATAGATAGTTCTTTCAATCGCTTAATCAGATTTTGAAGAAGCACAAGTGTGAAGCTGTATAAATGCTTCTCTTTAAAGCTTTGCATATTTCAGAATAGCCAGTGCTGGTTATGCACTTTTGCTGGAATATTTGACCGCACGAGGTGCAGAATATTGTCTCAGACTGTGCTGGAAGCTGAGGATGTCTGGCACCTCACACGCTCCTTCTTTGGTAGTGTAAATGCAAAGAGTGATGTGACTGCTGTGATGCTAGACTGTTGAGACCAGTGGGACTTCAGTACAATATACTCTGAATCTTAAAAAGCTGACTCAGTAAAAAGGTAAGAATTTGCCTAGTATGATTACAGTTATTCATGCATGTATGTGCCTGAATGTAAACATGTTACAAGCATTCAGAGCAAAAAGATCTAAATTTTGTTCTGTTTCTTTGTGACTTTGGTGAGTACTTTATGTGTTATTTAAGGTTATATATAATTTTCAACAATTTTAACTAATGCAAGCTCTGAAACAGTTTACTGAAAGGAAGCCATTATATCCAGGGTTCTCACACACACACACACACACACGTATGTGCATATAAAAATAAGAAGAAAATTATTTAGCATAGTATGCCATATTCCAGTTTAGGTAGGATCTAAAGAGTTACTGTATTCTGATTTATTGTAGAAGCTCTGAAATGCGAGGTTTATATTATCCTGAGCTGTTTCGATGGTATTGCTAGCATGACACTATAGTCCAAAGGACAGAATATCAATAAAGCTAGGATGTACAGGAATGTAAACAAGCTTTAGAAAAACGTCCAACAGTTTGTTAAATAGACCACTACAAAACAAGTCCATTATCATAGCAAAAATAGCTCTGAACTTAGTATGTCTAATTATCTGAATAGCTTGCAAAAACATAATTAATACATCAGCAATATTTGGTATTCTAATTCTGATGCTGAATGGTGAGTTTTATGTGGATTTTATATCTTGGTCAATATATTGGCATCCCCTAAATATGAATAAACTTAAGATTTTTTTTTCTTTTCCTTATATGGGTCTTTGTCTGAGTTTGGGAATGTAGTTCACATCCCAATATTATTTTTTTTTTAATATATAATGTTATTTTTATTTAATATTAAAGAAAGAGATTTTTGTGTTAATCTCTACTATTGTTACCATTTTGGGAAGCCTTTTCAGCAAATGTTTGGCTGCTTCTCCAAACATGGTAACTTACCTTTAAAAAAAAATATGTTTCAAAGTAATATGCTTTATTTCAATTTCAAACATGCTTGGGTGACTTGTACAGACCTATACAGTACCCTGTTGATTTCCATGAAATCCGATTGCATTATAGGGAGTTAATTCAGCAAGTGGCTGAGAACAAGGCTCGCATAATCAAGAGCGCTCCTTTTCAAAATCAGGTGTGAATGTAAACGCCATTGAAACTCAAGCTGATTAATGTGGTTCCAAGTTCTCTGTACATATGCAGGCAGAGTAGGTGTTTGAGTTAAGTTCTTGTGTTATTTTGGCATCTGCAGGAGGAGCCAGGAGGAATCAGTTTGCAACTCTCCTCTCGGGCAGCATGTGCTGCCAGGGTGGGATGGCCCTGCCGCCGCTCACTGCAGCCCTGCTGCAGCCCTGCAGAGGAACGCCCGATCATAGAAACCCATTTGCCTTCTCATTCAAAACTTTTGCTTTGCTCTTTTTAGATAGTGTTGACATGTGACAGGTTGAAAAATGGGAAGGTATAGTATCTTTTCTGAAAGTATATAGAGTTTCCAGGACCAGAAATTTTTCACTAACTTTATATGTAAAAGAAAAAAAAAAAAAAAGTATTAAGCCTCTTTTATAAGTCCTCTTAAATCTAGTTTGTATTTCAGGTGGTACATTTTTTACCATTTGCTCTTTCGGTTTCCTGTCTTTTCATACTGATAATATTAAATACACTGATTTCTTAAAATGCAAACAAATACTTTGGAGTTTCTAAATCAAATGATGTTTGGGAAAAAATCAATATTTATGTTTCCTCAAGTTACAAAAAATGCCAATGCTCCTCAAACATGTTGAAAAGAAGTTCTAGGTGCTTTCTTCTGGCATTCTCCTGGAGAAGCTGGCTGCACATGGCTTAGATGGGTGCACTCTACGCTGGGTTAAAAACTGGCTGGACTGCCGAGCCCAGAGAGTGGTGGTGAATGGAGTCAAATCCAGTTGGCGGCCGGTCACCAGTGGTGGTCCCCAGGGCTCAGTACTGGGGCCGGTCCTGTTCAATATCTTCATTGATGACCTGGATGAGGGGATCGAGTGCACCCTCAGCAAGTTTGCAGACGACACCAAGTTGGGCGGGAGTGTTGATCTGCTGGAGGGTAGGAAGGCCCTACAGAGGGACCTGGACAGGCTGGATCGATGGGCCAGGGCCAGCTGCATGAGGTTCAATAAGACCAAGTGCCGGGTCCTGCACTTGGGTCACAACAACCCC
>KL263985.1:16102-52381 GCA_000699545.1 Podiceps cristatus
GGGAGCTGGGGGTGTTTAGTCTGGAGAAGAGGAGGCTGAGGGGAGACCTCATTGCTCTCTACAACTACCTGAAAGGAGGTTGTAGCGAGGTGGGGGTCGGTCTCTTCTCCCTAGTAACGAGTGATAGAATGAGAGGAAACGGCCTCAAGCTGCGCCAGGGGAGGTTTAGGTTAGATATTAGGAAAAACTTCTTCACCGAAAGGGTGGTCAGGCATTGGAACGGGCTGCCCAGGGAAGTGGTTGAGTCTCCATCCCTAAAGGTATTTAAAGAACGGATAGATGCGGTGCTTGAGGACATGGTATAGATGGACTTGGCAGTGATGGGTTAACGGTTGGACTCGATGACCTTAAGGGTCTTTTCCAACCTTGACAATTCTATGATTCTATGATTCTATGATTCTGTTTTCATTTTATACTATACCTCTTCCTTTGTCTCTACGAATCATACGTTATTGAATCTCATTGTTTTAATGACAGTAAATAAGCACAGGTGAAAGTGTTACAGAATAGAGGTTTATTGCGTAGATAGATTATCATTCACTTCACATACGGTATTGATTGCTTCAGTTTGGCTTACCACCTATGCATACTTCCATCTCCTGATATGATTGGCTCTGTTCTGTTTTCCTTGAGGTGTGCAAATTTCATAGCCCTCAGCACTACACGGCAGATAATGGATAGACAGTTCAGAAGAGTGGCAGCTCAACAAGATTCAGCCTCTCCAAAATCAGCCAGCCATGGAGCTGTGTGTGGTGATGACACTTCATCTTAGCGAAGTGTTTTCCTAGTGGTTTACAACTCTTGTATCTGTAGGAGCCTCATCTAATTGCTCTGCTTAGAGTATCTGCAAGTGTATTTCTTTCACCCCAAATATCTTTGCTAATGGCTAGTCCCTCTGTTTCTCAGTAGTAGACAGTTACATACTTTTGCCCTTTGCTGCTTGTATGATGATTTGTTTTCCTGTGAGCTTTCTGGCTGTTGCGTGTATCTAAGTTACAGGCCTCCGAGAGCACTGTGAATTTGTTGAGGGCATCCAACATTAAAACAAGCTTTTTTGATTTTATGATACCACAGTGTCTCCCTAATCTTTTTATTTCAGTTTCCTTTTTCGCTTTCACTTTTCCTTTTCCCTATTCCCTTTTCCCTTTTGTGTTTTGTTGTTGTTTTGTGGGTTGGTTGATTGGTTGGTTTTTTCCTTTTCCTATTCTGTTGTTGCCATTCCAGAAACTGTATCTATCCTTTTTTGGCATTGTCAATATGACAAGTGTGATTATAGAACAGGAATCTATACGATGAACTGATTGGATTAAATAAGCAACCTTCTTTATAATAAAGAGAAATGTGATATTTTCTCTTTTTTTTCTTTTTTTAACTTAGAGTACTCTGTTAATAACTGACTTGAAGTTAGCCTGAATGTTGGAATAGAAGGCCATGTATTTCACTAAACATATATTCCTGAGGGGTTTGAATCTGTTCACCATTGCTGATATTGTCAATGCATTATCTGACTCTTGTTTCAACCTGTGGGTGACATCCTGGCCCCAAAGCAATTAATTCAGGCACACAGCATTTTGATTGTTGCTTTGCAAAATACATGTTTTCTGTTCATAACCAGCTCTATCAAACTCCTTCCAAATGCTAAAACCTGTACTTCATCCTGCATGGAGGTCTCGATAACAAGTAAGATTTCTCTTGCTGCATTTCTACTATTGGTTTCCTGTAAGCTGAAGGAACTCACCAAGGTTTTCTTTTTAGACTTTGGATTTGCCAGCTGTAGCTGTGTGGTTTTGAAAGTGCATACTGCAGGGGTCTGTCTTAGCTCTTGTTGAGACAGTGACATCCCATCTAAAAAGTACCCTAAGTACAAACTGCATGTGCCAAATTGTTACAGCGTAATGACAAACAAGGGGTTTGTGTGGCAAAAACCACACGGCTCTATGACTTCTTTAAGGGAAGACAGGATTTTTGCTCCTGTCTAAAATACAAACCAAGTTTGAGACAGCTAAGTATGCTTGTAACTTTTTAGTTTGTAAGCACATTATACGTCAGCTGCTCTGCGTTGGCAGCCCCCTCATTTACAGTTCACCTTTTGTCCACAGTAATAATGTGTGTAGAATGCACCACTCCCCACCTGTTCATGATAATAAATTTTGAATAGCTTAGTCATGAAGGCCTTTTTATCATTCTTACATTTCTGTTACAACATGTTTAAACAGTATCTCATTAATTTCACTCTGTTGATCATCTGTTCAGCCTTTGATTCAATTTTGTGGAATTGCCTCTTTTGTCTCAGGAAGCACAAGGACAGAATCAGTTTCAGGCCCTGTCCATGCATGGTGGGGTCCTGCTCTGAGTCTTGGAGCCTCTCACTAGAAATTAGTAGCAATAACTGTGTATAAAAATTAACAGAGGCAAAATATTGACCCATAAGTGCTTTCGTTGAAAATGTTAAAAGAACTCTCTTCCTCTGAATGAATGTTGTACTATATAACCTGTGCTCAAATAGGTGACAAAGCTTTTTAAAGAGAGAGATTTATTAATTACAGAAACTGTAACGATGTCTAAATATGGGGAGGAGGATCTGAAGTATTGTAGGACTACTGTAAAATGAAAAAAACAAACAAACAAACAAAAAGCTTTGGCAAACTTTTTCAAACAGTGTGTACTGGAAAGAACAGCATATGTGTGTCTCCCAGTAATCTGGTCTCTTATAGCAATTTAAGATTGTGGAAGTGAATCTTGTGATTTAGATGGTGGATGAATGATGAAAACTTGATTCAATTTAATTTCATTTAAAAGAACGAGTCAGTGGGCCAACTCTAAAAGGTCCTCAGAAGTTATGAAAAATGATCAAAATAATTTGTTAATATATAATTTTTATCTGGCATTTTAACTTAAATATATATGCTAAATTGAGTACGGTCTTGGCTGGTGTTAATGTTCTTCCTTTTCTATTGAGTGAAGTTCCTTTACCATCTGTTTGGCTAATAACAGAACATAAATCTCAGGTGAGAAGAAGGCAAAGTTGTGCTTTTACCTATTTGAAATAGATTTGGTGTTATATGAAGTTGTTCCTCCCTTTTGTGTCGACATGGTTTTGGCAGGTCTTTTGTATTTCAGATACTGTAAAATTCACGGAAAACAAACATTCCAGGCTTTGTAGAGGTTTGTTCCCTGAATGACAGGGACAGGATTTCAGCTTGTAGTAAAAAGCAAAAGTAATGGTTCAGGAACATTTATACTTAGATGTTTTAAGGCAAATCTGAAATTCTGCAAGATCTTTTTAAAACAAGAAGTCCTACCAGTACATTTTTTTACTGCTAACTTGGAAAATCAAAGATACTGAATTTCAAATGTATTTCAATGATTTTTCAAGTGTCTTTCTATATTGTTTACAGTAAAATAATTTTGTAAATTGAGTCTTCATACCATGAGGGTGTTGTGATTAACGCAAAAATACTCACTTTAAAATATTTGAGTAAAGTCTGGACCTTTAGCAGGCTAAATCACACTCCTCATTTAGACTACTGAAACAGTAGTTTCCTTCTATTTCAGTGTTTGTGCAAGCTTCCGTGAGAGCACTGTTTAGATACTTCTTTTGCTGATATCAAACAAAATTAAAGTCACTAAATGTTATGGAAAAAAATTATAATGCTAACTCACCCATGCTGGGGATTGGAGAGCTCACTGTTTTCTGTATATTTGAAGTTAATTGTTCAAACCTGTTGTCTCCAGGAATGGAAAGAGATACTCATCAATTTTAAATCTCTGGAGAATATTGATAGCAGGGCTTTAGTGTTTTCTTCTCAGTTTAAATAAAACATGTCAAAAAAAAAAAAAAAAAGGAAAAGCAAAACAAATTAAGATGAAGGAAGAAAATAGAGTGAAAAAAGTGAACCGTATGTCCTTATATGATGAATGATCTGGGGCATCTTTCCCAAATAATTAACTGCATGTTAGTTTTATACTGTAACAAAAAGAACCAGTTATTGACAGTGTTCTCCTACGTTGTCTTATTAGGTGTTTACATTACCAGTTGCACAGATGAACTGAAGAGTAGTTGGAATTTTCTAGTTCCTTTTCTTCACAGTAGAGCTTTAAAATAGAACTATAGATAGATGAAGATTGTAAATCAATACATTATTATTCCTTATATCATGTATTCATCTTTTTGTGGATGTTTGAATACAAACATTTTAGGGTTATACCTATGTGGTAAGAATGTATTGACATCATTAGTAGCATGGTACTTGATTTTACATGTAATAAGAGTTGCTCATAAGACATTTGTTGCTGTACTGTTGCACAAAGAGAAATCACTTCATCATGGTTTTGGTATCTTTTTTTTTCACAAAAGCAAGTTTTGCTGTTCAGTATATGGTTTTTATACAAAATAATTATGTATAAACCATTTATTCAGCATTATCCTGATTTTCAGAGCTGCTGAACACATCCATTTTTCAGTGAAACTGAAGAGAATGCTCTGGTTTTGTTATCTTCAAAATATGGCCATATATGCACAGTGGAATGATATTGCTGTACAATAGCACACTTTTTACTCAGATTTTGCTTTTTGCAGTTCACAAGTGCCTCTTGCTGGCTTATGTCAATTATCCTGCAGGAAGATTTGAGCACTCATCTGTTTCATAATTTCCATTTGTTCCTAAATCATTTGCATCTGAGTTGAAGAAATTCTCCTTCTCTCTAAATATTCTGCAGGACATGTGATTTAAAATAGGATATTGTCATGTTAAAGTGTAAATACCCACACGTGAATAAGACCATCAATTCACTCTCCACTTTGTCCAGTCACATAGCATTTACTTAGCAAGAAAAAACAAAAAAAACCAAAAAAAACCCCACCCAAAACTAAAGCCCAAAATTTAAAAAAAAACAAACAAAAAAACAACAAACAAAACAGTATCCACCAGAAAACAAAGGAACTGTCTGCTTTATCCCTAATTACATACCATGTACTTTGAAAACCACCCACAAAAATATCACACTAGAATTACAAAGAAACTAGTCCTCATTATCTCTCTTATGGAATTAAAGAAATAGCAGTTTGCACAAAAACATACAAATTTAAGTAGCATTTTAAACAGATCAAAAAGGGAAAAGCAAACCAACTTCTTTTATATTGTGATATTCAGGAAATGAAGAAAATTGAAAAATACTTATTTCCTTTTATGAACCTTTGTCTCATTTTCAAAAGTGACTTATATAAAAAATTATCAATAATATGTAAAGGATTGGTTAGTGGATTCTCAAAAGTGCTTATATACTAACTTTGAAACAAATGTAGTCTGGAACTTCTGAATATCACTGTCATTGTTTGTCTGCTTCTTCAGAACTATCTTTAAAAAGATCTGGTCTGTGGATATTTAGAAGAGTACTTCTAAAATCATTTGGGAGGCAAGGAGGGGAATACTTTGTCTTCTCAGTCAAGCAAATGCTTTTGATTTCTTTCTCTGTGTCAATAAATACAGTCCTCAGATGGTTGTCTGTGATACAGTTTTCTTCTGATTTTTTTTTTTATTGCTTTTTGGAGTCTTGTTCTTAAAAATGAGCAGCTTGGGATCTGTCTGCTCTGAAACTGTGTTCAGGTTGCACAGCAAACTTCACAGTGTAAGCCTAGGTGGGAGTTAGGGAAGTCTGATAGCTAGGAGCAGAACTGCTAATTTTTATGTTCACATCTGTTAAAGAATTCGTAGCCATGAGGTGTGTCAGGATGCTCCCCGGTCAGTGCCTGGAGAGTTGGGCACCTTGGGAAGGGGGTCAGTGGGGATTTCTGCACTAGCCTGAAGATAAGGATGACAACGAGGGCAGATCTTGACATTTTCTCCATGTGAAATTTAGTTTCTCAATTAAAGGACGAATTTATGGTAACATGGACACGGGCACATGCGTGAGGCTCAGCTCCCACGTCCTCGCAGAGGAGCAGTGTGTGGCATGGCCAGCGCGGTAGCTTCCTGGCTTCAGGCCTGGGCTGATGAACCTGACTCTTTTGAGCAGGTGAAGTGTCTCCTTCCTCTTTTCCTGCTGCTGTTGTACACTTAGAGACTTGATGTTTGCCTGCTCTGGGACTCACGTGTAACCAGGAAAATTAATTAAATAAAAGCCTAGAAAAAAACTTGAAGACTGAAAATTTAATAATTTATATTAGAAGGAATGTTTAGTTAAGACATTTCTATTATTTTTGGCAACCCTTCTATAATTCTGATGCCTAAAGAATACCTTAGAATAATCTCTGTTTAATAAACAAATATCCCTCAGAAAAAAAGAAATTCAGATAGATCTGCAGCACAATTTTAAAAAAATTGTATTCTAAGGAAACAAAATAAAACTCAAAATATTTGTTAAGAAAAAACAGAACAGCCTTTTATGCCTTCTTTATCAAAAATAGGAAAAGGGGAAAAAAAAACATTAATTTTACTCTTTATGGACTTTTATTTGAAGGCAATGTAATGATGAAATTAATTTCATTTTCTCTGAAGCCTTCCCTCATTGCTGTTTTCAAGTATTTCTGATTTTCTTACCATGACCTAGTTCTTGAAAAGGAATCATTATAAACTCTATATTTTTTGCACACAAAATATGCTTATGTTTGTTTGTTCAAAGATGTAGTTGCTGAATTTTTGTTCTTTATATTAAATACCATGAGGTTTTTAGATTTTAAAATTACAAGCTTGTTCCAAATTTGAGCAAATACTCCTCCAATGTAATAAAGGATGTGCAAATAATGTAAGGGTAATTCAATATACATGTGTTTCTTCCAGTAATGCTGGAGACTTTCTCCAGTCCTCATAGCTTCAAGCATGTACAACTTTGATTTTTAAGTTTTCATTTTGCTTTTTCCACTTTTATCAACTCTTGTCCTCCCCCTTCTTTCTTTCCATTAACATACAAGATAATATAAAAAAGTCACCTCTCTTGTCTTTTGGGATTATTTGGTTATAAAATGTAAGATTGTAATTTCTATTGAGGTTTTTTAGGACTAATGAAAATTATCAACATGTCACACAGCTGCATTTCAGTTTTGTTTGTCAGAGCCCAGAACAGAATTGATTTTATAAATAGATCCTAAATGTGAGCACAGAATGTGCATACTGATAAGTTCATGATAAGACTTTGTTTAGAAATACTTTTATGATTTACCCATGAAGAGGAAAAAGAATAATATGTCAAACAAAACAATGTAAAGCAGTTTTTTTCCAAAGTCATTTATGCAACTCCATATCCTCCACAAAACATCCTACATAAGTGGTTTTTGTTTTATGCTCTTCGATGAGCTAGAAGGTTTCATGTGTATTAGAAAGAAATAACATGCTCTGGAAAATGGAACATCTTGTTTTACTGTAACACAGATTCAATGAGTCTGACGGGTCTTTTAGATGAAGTTAATTAAAATCAAATTGATCTGGGCTCCTTTTCCCTACTTAAAGTTTTTTACAATCTTATTAGTGATGGTGAAGGAAAAAAGACGAAAAGAGGAATAGCTCTAGCTGAAAGTCGGAGGTTTCCTACGTCCTCTCTAAGAACAGCTCCTTTTCTTTCAGTGCCTTTCCTCAGCAAGGAGGTGTTGTGGTGGCTAGTTCTGATGTTTGAAGAGCAATCGCTCTTTGGTGATTTGAGGGGCTACTGGGCTAGTCAGGTAGCTATGAAATGTTATGGTCACACCCTTATGTAAGCCTTTTCTCCATTTGCAAACTAGTTCGAGAGTTAAGTCTTTTTCCTGTTAAATTGAACTCTGGAGGTTCAAAACGGACAAGCGCTTTGTCTTGCCAACTACCAGCAGAGCTGGAATATGCAATACACAATGTTGCAGAGTCCAAATATGGGGTGGCAATACAGCTCTTACAGTCACGTGAAGACCCTGCTCTTCATATTAAAATATTCCTCCCTGGGCAGCATTGCTGTAAGCGTGAGTTATATTAATCTGCAGCTGTAAGAAACTTGCTACATTTATATAGTCACCCTGAAGAAGAGAGTAAGAAGAAACTAAAAGTGCTCCAGCAAACATTTTTTGCTTAGATCCCCACAGGAAAGTAAAGAGATCTGGCTGTTACTGTGTCTGTTGCAACTCAGCCAGGGTCCTAAGCTTGTTCAGGTGTACCTCCTTAGGAAATGTGCCTTTCATAGGATAGGCATTCTAGTTCACAAGTTTGTCCCGGTATTTAACCCACATATATCTCACGGTTCCAGTCTTCACATACCCTCACCTTTTTTTTTTTTTTTGACATCTTGAACACTTCTTTTCTTCTTGAGACTTTCATTGCATTTCTCAGAATTACAATCCAGCTCTTTTTTTTTTTTTTTTTTTTTTTTTTTTCCCCTATCGTGGAGCCTGAAACAGACTGTGGAGCAGTGTTGTAGTCCACAGAGAAAAAGTTCAGAACTTCCTGCTTTGGGGCTTTTGTTTTGCTTTTACCAGAGGTGTGGATGTTTGTAAACAAGTTTGCCAGCCGGATGCCCAACACCTCCAGGCATGAGGCATCCACCACCTCTCTGGGCAGCCTGTTCCAGCACCTCACCACTCTCTCTGTAAAAAAGTTCCCCCTAATATCTAATTTAAACCTTCCCTCCTTCAGCTTTAATCCATTCCCCCTTGTCCTGCCATTTTCTATCCTTTTAAAAAGTTGATTCCCCATAGTCAAGACATTTGTTTATATTATGCACTGAAAAAAAATTATTGCAAATATAGAGGCTGTTGTGCGTGCCTGATGTGTTTTGAAGAAGCTGTTCATAGACTTCAATATGATGGTTTTGCTGGTACTTTATTATATTGATGAATGTGGCTGTAGTATTTGTATTTATTTCTGGTGTTATGTAGGCCTTTTTGTGACTTCTATTAGGTGGAAGTGCTTCTAGGTTTTGTGACTTGATTTCATAAAATTGATGCCTTCTGCAGTATTTTATATTTGGGTTTGGCTCGCTGGTCTACCTCATTTAAAAAGCAGATCATTATATCCAGCTCAACTTGGATCTAACTTTGAAGATGTTGGACTAGATGACCTCCTTTGGTCTTTTCCAACTTAAATTATTCAATGACTGGATAATTCATACTGCTTGTAGAATGATTTAATTTCTAATAAGCAACAGAGAAGGATGAATACTTTTCTTCCAAAGCATGGATGATGCTGGTTTCCAGTGCACTCTTCACAAGGTTAATGCACACACTGTTGTACCTTACTGGTATAACTTTCAGGAGTGTTATTCGAATTATCCAAATTCACTGTCTATAGTGACCTGGAAATATTTTCTTTCTAATTTTATTATAATCAGATTATTTTAATCATTAAAATATGAAAGCTGTTTGGATCATGATAATTTGGTACTGGTTATCAAAGCCATTTGTATTGAATGAAAAGAAGCAAAAATCATCTATATAGCATACTTTAGATCAAAGCTGAAATGTGCTTTTCTGTAAGGAATTATAGATCAGGTCTGTGCCTGCTATGTGTCATCCAGTTGCAAAGGTATGGCCTTGCTGAATACTTAAAATATGACTGAAATCAGTGGTGTCGTTCTGAAGAGCATGTGCAATCCACTTAATGCTGAGTGGCCTCTAAAGCTTGGCTGACATTTAAACATTCTTCTCTAAATCAGTGATTGTAATAAGCATTTTGGTTTGTGATGTTCAGAAAAAAAATATTTATGCCATAGAATAGATGAGGATATCTCTGAAAAATCAGCATTTGGCCACTGATGGGAAAGTAATAGATACCTAGGTACTGGTGTAGAAACCTGTTTAGATACCTAGGTATTGGTATTTATATTCAATATAACCAGTGTGGCTGACGTATCTAGTAATAACATAAGGAACAGAAAACTGAGATATGTAAAACATTGAATTGGAGCTGAAATACCGTTTGTAGCATGCATAAGTGTTGCAATAAAGCTAAAATAATTTTGTTGAGGTTTTCTGTTTTAAAAATTCATGCTGCTTGTTCTTTTTTCCCACTGGTTTCCATATTATCCTAGCAAGAACAGTCAGTCATTCATTTTTCTTTATGTTATAATTTGTCAACTGTATTTCTCTACTAGATTATTTTGTCACTGTTGTGCTACGTACCCCTCTTAAAGTGATTTACCTTTTTAGTAAGGACTCAAAAAATGAAATGCATGACAGAAGAATTTTCATTCGGCCTCTTCATTGTCCCTGGCTTTGATTTTGACAGATTAATACTTCTGCCTTCATTTCTCTAAATGTAGTGTTGACAACATGGCTGATAGATTAGCCCTTTTCTTAATTCTGTTTCTAAAACCTTATTGTTAGCTATGAATTTATGTGTTGTACAAAATTAATATATAGAACAAAGGCTGTCAGAGCATGAGTGTTGGTCAAAGACTTATGCAGGTCCTTTTACTTTAGTTTCTTTGGAGAGATAAAATGCATCTTTCATTTTTGAAGGAAAATTATTTTTAAGTGTTTATCTGCATTGTCTTATTTTAAATATCTCATTCTCAGTAGTTTAGGCCTGGGTGAGTTAAGGGTAAATAGATGTACTGATGCAAATCCATAGTTTGATTTCAAGTTGGATTGGTCCTTGTAATTCAGTGCCACAAATTTAACAGAAGGTGCCTTACACAAATTACAGCTTGTTCAAAATGTAGCTGCCAGAATATTAATTTGAACAAAATATTCACAACTCACATTTTTTCCAACTTCTGGATCTTTTGCTGAGCTTTCCAATCTGTTGAATTTGTGCTTTGTGTATTTCCTGATTAATTGGCAAGTTCTTGAAAAAAAAAGCCATCTTAAGGGTTCCTTGTGTTCCTCTGAACCTGGGCCGATTTCTGGCTTTTTTTGTCATGCTCTTTTGAATGCCTGCTCCTTAGTCCAGCACATATGAATGAGTGGCTGGTATGAATGTGTTTATTTGTGGGTTATTTCATTTTGATGCAGATTGAATCAATCCATTCTGTCTGATACACAAGAGATTTTTCCAGTCTCCCTTAACTAGACCTGATGGCCTGACTTAGACTTTTTGTGGGATTCAAGTGCTTTAAAGTGGCAGATCATAGAAGCAGATGTGACTTTTGTAACTGAGCTGGACATGTCCCCAACTTCCACATTCTCAGAAATACATTCTCCTGCAGAATGGTTCTGAGTGTGGACCAGGAGCCACATCCCGCCTTCCCGTCTGTCCAGGCTTTTGGGTGAGACTCCTGATTTGTGGAGGGCTCACACAAAGGCTGTTTGAGGCTAAACTGAAAGAATAAAGAAGAAGTTAAAGCTAACGAATAATGTCAAAGCATCCATCATAGGCTGGCAGAGAGATGCTTTCATCTTCCACAGCAAAGTAACGCAAGGTGTAACAGAGCTGTCCTCGTGCTGTGTGATCTGTGCAACAGGGTGTGATGTATGGCTGCTGCCTTGTGCCTGTGTCCAGTTTCTTATAGTCTCTTGCAAAATTGATTTCTAAAACAGTTACAAACTTGAAGATTACCTTAACAGATATTAATACACTGGTTTGATTGTATTTGGATTGCTTCCTAAGGAGAAAATGTTATTTATATTATAACTGTCAGAGAATGGAAGAAGAATTACATTAACAAATGCATTACATCCATGTGTTTATAGATCCAGACTCCCTTAGGGAATGCTGCCAAACATAATATTCCTCACATTTGGTTTGTAGCTTGCATCTTACAGTAGAAAAATGTATGCTGTAAATGCATTATTATACTCACAACTTGATTAAATAGAAAGTTCAAACATATCCTTAAATCTCACTGAGGCCAGGGGACCATAAAAATAAGCTGAAAATTAAGTATATGTTCAACATCTTTAATTACTTGGCTATATTCTGTTGTTAGGCCCAGAATTTTAAGAAATGTATTTTTGAAATTATTCTGATGTGGTCCTGTGTATTTATAAAGTAAAAATCCTTTTCCTTTTTTTTTTTTTGGGGGGGGGGGTTTCCCTCAATTTTTCTCAAATATACTAATTTTACAGATTTTATTTATTCTTTCATATTGCTAACTCTTTTGGTTTGTTTGGCTGTGTTTTAAAAGTGTCCTGTTTTTCAATGAGAATAAGAAATAAATGTAGTAAAAAGTGTTATCTTTAGTCTAGAATCTGACATCTTCACACGTCAAAAGGTGACCTGCTCTTCATAGTACTTTATTAAATTTCTCTTATTCTCAGCATAAGATATTTCTCAGTGTGATCAAGGACAGCAAAATCTGACGTATACATTAGGAAACTATGATATGCTTTCAGAATTTCATTTATCGTACCTTAGAAACATAGGCTAGTCCAGTGGCCATCTCAAGGCAAGGCTTGTAGCTCTTTGTGCTGTGGAGTCCTGTGTCAAAATCCCTGGTTTTAGCTTTGCTTTTCTTATAGTTACCCTTTTAAAATGAATTTCTGTGAAGCATATTTGCATAAAAGACATTTGGGGAATGGCAGCGGCTGCTGAAGTTAAAGCTTGATGTTGACAACATGAGACAGTCTCATGAAATGCTGACATAATTTTCCAGGGTGCTCTAAAATCCAATATACAACTGAAGTAATTTTTCACCATGAGGTGAATAGTAAATTAAAGAAATATACATAAATAAATCTTTTTATAATGTATAATGCAGAAATGTTCCTTACATAATTGATCTTTCCACATTGTTTAAATAAGACTCCCATATGCTTAATTAAAATAAAGTCAAGTTTGGGAAAAAATATTTAAAAAATGAAACATGGGAGTTCAATGCTTGGGTGAGATAAAATCATATTTAAATTGAAAAGATAAACCTGCTCTGACATAAACTTATATTCTACCAGAAATAAAAGTCCATGCTTTACAGAACTTGTGGAAGCCTCTCTGATGATTTTCAGTCTTTCAGAACCTATGCAGTAATTTAAAAGAATTAAGTGTTAATCTGTGTTCTGTATATATAAATAATTATTTTAATCACTGTCAGGTGCTGCATCTCTGGAGGGTAAAAGGTTTCTAAAAGAGTCCTGATCACTTGGAAACAGGTTGCCCTAAGAGCACTGGAACAGTGAAACAGGATTTCTTCTGTTTCTGCCATGGGTCCCCACACCCTCCGTCACAGTGACTCCTGTCACCTCACTTGTCCCCGTGTGCACCATGCTGCTCCCCACTAGCCGCGTGGCGTATCCTTTGGCTTGTGTCCTGCTAGGCGCGGGTCACGGGCATCCCTACTGCAGTGCAAATGTCTGCTCGCAGAGCCACTGATTTAAATTTTTCTCTGCTACTAGATTAAATTTTATAAAATTTCATTATATTTGAAGCCTCAGATTTAGTTGAACTTGAGTCTAGAAACATGTTAGAGATAATTTTTGCGGAGGAGCAAAGGCGGCTGGCAGCTTTCTGCAGCTCGGTGCCTATGCATTATTGTTTCAGCAACTGAGACTAAAGAAACACTTTCCCACCCACTGCTTAGGAAGTTACTATCTATAGCTGCTGAAAAAGGAAGCAGCTCTAAAACTTGAGGGGCATCTTCTCCATTCATCTTCCCAAGTGCTCTTTTCCTTATTTCATCAAGGGTATCATTGTAAACGTCAATGCAAGTCACATGAAAATGTCTCTTAGGCCAGCAGTGATGTATTAATGGAGTCAATAGGTGAATTTTCATGCAGTGCTGGGTAGTTCAAGGTGGAAGGAAACATCATGAAGCCCCACAAGGAAAAAATATAGAGGCTGAAGGCAACTCTTAAATTTAGTAGTGGAGGGTGTTGTTAGGAGCTCTGGTCTTCAGCAATAAGGCAGATGATGTTTTTTGGTTTATGGTATGAAGTGTGTTTCAAATCATTTGGAAGGTGTTAACTGCTGAATAAGCAGCTTTTACCGGAAGCTTTTAATATGAATTTTTGGATTGTGTATTACAAGCAATGAAAATCTCGTAACACTGGAATGCAAAAAGCAATGTACCTTATCAGCTTTTGTGAAAAATAAACCATATTACATGTATTTACACTAATTGTATAATTAGACATTCAAATTACAGTATGTAAATACTTAGTAATCAGCTAAAATTTGCTTTGAAAAACAAGATAATTCCCTCAACACAGGCTGCCTTAAAAGAATGCTAAGTTAGGAGAAACCCCACAGAAGTACAATGAGGAAATTAGCTTGCAGTAATGAAAACCTCAGTAACTGGGGAGCAATGTGTAATTCCATCATTTCCTTTTGTGCGCAGCTATATTTAACGATTTGAAGCATAATCAGGTGATGTGCTGAGCACAGTGAAATAAATAAGAGTTCTCAAGAGTCTGTAATGCTAGAGCCCAGCTCACTTTAAGGATTTATCTTAGTCCCCTAAAAGGGGTGAATCTCTCTTTTCTCTTTAGAAGATGTCTTGCTCTTTAGAAGACCTCTTGGAACATAAACAGCGTGAGGAGTTGAATGTGTGAATGAGCCACATAGTGAAACTACTGCCCAACATACTTAAAAAGGCAGCATTAGGCCTTAGGGGAGTTTTGCTGAGTTAACAAAACCCTTAATATTTGTTATGGTTATTCTATCTCAGCCTAAGCCTATTCTAGATACAGTGTGTAAATAAAAACATTTCTCCCCGTGGAACCTTACTTTTTCAGTGTTAAATAATCAAGCATCATTTTTGTAAATTGCTGGTTGTTGTTCTTGACTGACATGTTTACTCAGATAATGTAACAGTTTTTCTCAAAGAAATCTACTTAGTGTCTAGATGACATAAACATGGGGGTTTTTTGTGGAAGAAAGAATTCCCAAGTGTTCTTTACAGTTCTGCCTAGTTCTCTTTCAGGGTTACAGTCTCATTTAATATTTTCCATTCCTTAGTACTGGTTCAATTGCAGTCTACATTTGCCTATATCTTTAAAAGTTTCATTTGATGTGTCTAGGAATGGTGTCTGCTTAGGAAACATCTTCCTCCTGTGTAGACTAAACCTCATGAATCAATTGTAGCCTGTGCTGCTGCTGCTTCTGCGGGTTTTGTTGGCTGGCACGAGTGGATGTGATAAGCTGCACACTTTGCTTGACACTGATCTTCCCTAACACTAACTTGCTTTACTTTTGTACATGTGGCCCTTGTGACGGTGAAATGAGAGGTGAGGAACTGCCGTCCCATGACACAAATCATCGCTTTCATATGAGAAAGTATTCTTCAGGGCTAGTGACTCAGAAAATGATGGTTATATTCTGGCCTGTTATGCAAGGAGTGAAGGACTGGGATAATTTGGAGAGGCTGAGTAATTTGGGAAAGAGAGAAGGAGGCAAGAGTGTCATGAGATACAGCTCCATGCTAGGTTTGCTTAGCAGATGGAAAGCTTTTAAAATTTATTTCAGTATTACAATGAAATTTGGAGAAGTAATAGAACTGAGTCAGTACAGTAACAAAGAGGAGTAATGCTTTACTAAAATGTTTAAGCTGTTATATAACCAGTGTTATTAATTTATGTTATCTCAAAATAACATATAGCCAGTTATCATTATAATTGTTGATACTGAAAACCTTTATCTTGTTGGTCCCCAAGACCTAAGTGGAACAGTTTTCCATTTTGTGACAAAACCAGCTGATTTCAGACTATTTAACAGACAGGTAACAACTGTGTGTTCCTTCCTGGCTATCCACATTAGGTAAGAGCCGTAAACAGGGTTTTCAGGTCTATCATCTTATTGCCTGAATTGTTGAGGAAGCCCTGGCAGCAAAATTGGGTTTTCAGCCACTGAAGGGCCATGTGCCAGATCATGGGTTTATTTCCCAAACATAAAGTATGCTGGTAAAGAAATTTAGCAGGAGGTGAGAAATGCTGCTTTACACAGAATTAGGATGGTAAGTGGATCAGCATCGTCCCCTGGCTTGGCTGGGCCTGGACTGCAGCAGGAGCCAGGAGCTGGGAGCAGCTGCTCGGCCTCAGCTCCAGCCCCACCACAAGCCTCAGCTGCACCTTTGCCCTGGCACCTGCGTTTCAGGTTGCTGAGCATCTGGTTATAATAGAGCATAAGATTATGTGCAGTAACTACTTGGAAATGTTGAATAATAGTTATCTTGACCAGCCACAGGTAGCCTGCTCTTGCAGGTTATATATTCACAAACTTGAATTAGGTAAATTCACAGGTAAATTGAAGCAATCCAATCAAGGCAAGGGTGTATCCTTTGTAATCCAAACACATGATCAGGATAACCATGAACATGCTTTGCACTGAATACATAATGCAGCAGCTTAGAACATAGACTTGCAGTGAAGACAGCCATGAAAAGCAAATTTTGGACACTTGGACTTCAGTGGTTACTGAGAAGGTAGCAATAGCATTGTATTGTATTGCAAAGTTATTTTGCTTTGCTACTTGAGTGAATATAACCTTAATGGAAACCAATAAATTACCTCTCTAGCCATAACATTGATCCAAGTTTCCTAATTGATTCAAGGGAAGGTATTTTTGGGAAAACAATTTCTGGTGTAGGAGACATGACAAGGATCAAGATGACAGAGGCAGGAAAGACTCTGGGCAGTGCTGTGATCTCAAGATAACTTGCAGAGGCTGACAAGACTGAATCATTCAACTTAAAAGCAGTGTAGTCACTACTACTGATATTTGAAATTTCCTATCCGTCAGCTCTTAAAGATCCCAAACTTTATAAAACTGATAGGCTTTTGTAAGCAATACATTCATTGCAGTATCTGTAGAGACTTGGTCAGTTTTCCGGGTCTACTGGGAAAAGAGTTGTCACTCGCTAAACCAAAAAAAAGAAAAAACCCTACAGTAAAGAATTATAATATCCAAAGGAATCTGTAGGGATTTCCAGGGAACAACAATTCAGCCCAACAGTCAAGATGGTAATGGCTTTAAAAAAAAAAATCCTTTGGTGTAAGATGGGAAAAATTCCCAAGATGACAGTGACAGTTTCTTCAGAAACTCAGTTGAAGGCAATTTAGATCATCTGATCTGAGACAAAAGAGCATATGTGAACATACCATAGTCACAGATTCAGGTACAAAGCAAAAGATGTGTCAGCTCTAAAATCCAGCGTAGTACTTCAAGGCTATGCTCTTAGAGGGTCTCTGGCATATAATATTTTTCTTTTTGTACCACCAGCCATCAAGTATCTAAACTGCAGGCTCCTTAATTCAGCACATACTGGAAATACACACAGCAAATTCTGCAATACTTGACAAAGATTTATTTAAAATGAATAACAATTCAACACTACAACAGCCAAAACTTGCCATGATGTTTTATTTCTGTGTATGAAATGGGACTTTCTGGAAATTTTCATTTTTGACCAATACATATTATCTTATCATGTCAATCAGGATAGATAATGGTTCTTTGTAGCTTTCCCTTGTCTGAGGGGACATATTTGATCAAAAAAGCTCTTTAAGCATTCTTATGTTAACACCCTCTCTCTAAAGGAAAATTGATAGCTTAGTTTTCAATGAGAGCTTTTTATTAATCCCAATATATGGACATTTATTAATGGTTTGCCCCTGAGCTTTGCTTATTTTTAACAGAGCAAAATGCTTCAAATGATAGCAATTTGAAAAATCTGATTCTCCTTGTAATTTAAGGTGTCTCCTTGTCATATATATATTTGGACAAGTACTGGTCAGAATTTGAATTCAGATCAGTTCTGTGAAAAGCAGTGTCTTTAATATTTCTCCCAACACTGTTACTCCATTACCTATTGTTGTTTTTTCATGTATGTAGCTGTCAATGTTGCTACTGGCGTGCTTCTTTAGGGAGACTTGATTGAAATCAATAAGCTATTGGGAAGTGCTCAATTAGCAGTCTTTCACTTCTTCTGGTGGTGATGCCTGCTAAGCCTCCTGTGCTTTAAGCACAATATTTCTGCATGACTTTTCAGTCCAGATGTATACATTAATCAAATGGAGAATAAAAGAAGAAACCCTGAGTATACCACTGTGTCTTGTGGATTGGAAACAACATGAGCCAGCAGTGTGCTCTTGCAGCTCGGAAGGCCGATGGTAGCCTGGGCTCCATCAGAAGAGGGGTGGCCAGCAGGGACAGGGAGGTGATCGTCCCTCTCTGCCCTCCTGAGGCCCCACCTGGAGTGCTGTGTCCAGGTATGGGGCCCACAATACAAGAAAGATGCAGAACTGTTGGAGAGGGTTCAGAGGAGGCCACGAAGATGATTCGAGGGCTGGAGCACCTCCCCTGAGAAGAGAGGCTGAGGGAGCTGGGCTTGTTCAGCCTAGAGAAGAGAAGGCTGCGGGGGGACCTCACTGCAGCCTTCCAGTACCTGAAGGGAGCGTACAAACAGGAGGGGAATCAACTTTTTAAAAGGGTAGAAAATGGCAGGACAAGGGGGGATGGAGGAAAGCTGAAGGAGGGAAGGTTTAAATTAGATATTAGGGGGAAGTTTTTTACAGAGAGGGTGGTGAGGTGCTGGAACAGGCTGCCCAGAGAGGTGGTGGATGCCCCATGCCTGGAGGGGTTCAAGGCCAGGTTGGATGGGGCCCTGGGCAACCTTGTGTAGATCCAGGCCTGGAGGTTGGTGTCCCTGCCTGTGGCAGGGGGGTTGGAACTCTGTGATCCTTGGGGTCCCTTCCAACCCAGACCATTCTATGATTCTATGATTCTATGACACCCAACTGGGCAGTGGCAGGCACATAATGATGGGCACAGGTGTACATGGAAGTGGCAGGCTGAAATGCTGTTTATATAAGATACCAGTCACTTCAGTGGATCAGCGAGGCAATAACTAGATCTCCACAGTAAAAGAAAAGAGAAAAAAGGAAGTCGAGTGCTTTATCCTTTGATTTCAGTTCAGTCTTTTGGGTCTTCTCTTTCCTTTTCTGTTCTGTGCTTGCCATCATGATATCACAAAAGATTTGAATCTTTTTTTCTTCCACTAGGTTGAAATCCACTGTGCAATCCAGGTTCTTTTTCTGTGAGATTAAATTTTAAGATTTCAATTTCATGGGCACCACCATAAGGTGCTGCTACTAAGAATTCATGCCAGTTACTTTTACTAATCCCCTTCAGTGTCACTGTGCACCAATGTTCCCATGCAAAATATTCCTCCCCAATTTCCCTTTATTAACCACACCCTAAACCTCATTCTAACTAAAGAAAAAGGACAAATTACTTAGAAATGCAGTCTCTGTCAAACTGTCAAGTGGTTACAGGAAGATAGCAATTAAGAAAAGCTAGAAGCAATTTAAAGGCAAGAGTTTCAGATCGATAGGCAAAGGAGCAATCAGCTTTTACAGACCTTTGGCTGGCCATGAGATGTTAACACTGTGCAAGGCAAGTGCCTACTTTACGTGTTTGAGCATACACTTTCTTCTTTCTGTGCTTCTTGGAGATGTTCATCACCAGGTATCAGGTCCTCTGTCTCATGAGATGTTTGGTTGACACGTTGTTATTTTTTTCAAATTCTAGATTATATAGTACATGTATATAACTTGCTATACTTGGATGGGAAAAACAGAGTATTCAGAATGAGTTATTCGCAGTTCCAGCTGTTTTTCACAGCACTGACTACATTTTTTGTGAGTACCTTTTATTATCCCAGACCTGGAGAGAGCTGTTAACTGCTTATTTGTGGGTGTGATGCAGACTTACTTCAGTAGTATTTGTTACTAGCAAGTACATGGAGCTTGAAGAAAAGTCACTTTTTTGGGACTATTAAAAATTAAATTAATAAAAGTAAAGGCTTTCAAGCATCTACATGTACTTGTTTATCTTGTCAAAATATTAGCATTGCCCTGTTTTTGGCTATTTCCAAATAGATTACTGTGAAATGTGTGCCATCTGCTCACTGTGTTTTGAAATACTGCAGTGAAATGTTGAGATAGATATGTAAAGGTCTCAGCTTGGCTTCTTCACCAGTGCCTTTGCACCCCAGCACAGCTGTCCCCTGAACACTTCTCCAGGCTGTCCTGCTGGCCTCGAGGCTTTCTGAGGCCATCAGCCCACCTGCCCTGCTATGGAGTGCCTTCATGGAGCCTCATGACTGCGCTTGTGGGTTTGGGTGAATTGGGGACTGAGTGAAAAGTTTTTATGCTAAACTGAGGAAGAGCATGTGTCCATTATAACTTCTCTGACCCAATGTAGTTTATTTTGAAATGCAGTAAAGACAGGGACAATGTATATATCTTCTTCCTGGAGTCCAATCCCAAGGGCCTGAATAGCAGCTGTTCCAGGAAGCATGCCTGATAGCACAGTCTTGATACAACCCAGTTCTCAAAGCCAAAGAAGAGATCACACATTTCAGAGTTGTTGTTGCAGCATAAAGATCATATAGATATGCCTTGGAAGCCTTCGGGATATCCCACAGGTTTTCTTGTGGTTGGGGTGAAGGGAGGGAAAGTCAGAGTGTTTTCTATGATGAATTACATTTGCACTTCTCCTCTAATTGGAAAATGTGAGATGATATGTAGGAAGAAATCTTCTAAGAATTTATGCTCAGTGGAAATGAAAGATGCGTTGTCAATTCAGATTAGGTATCACTGTAATTTCTTTTGGCCATTCCATACTTAATTTTCCTCTTTCTCACTCATATGTTGAGCTTCCCTGTTCAAAATTTCAGGATACATTATCTGTTCTACAATAACCCCTCCTCCAATAATCTGTCATTTTCCAAATTGATTTTTCTTTCATTACAATGCAACACCATTTCTTTGTTGACCTTATTTTTGATTTCTCACCATTTTTTCCTTCTCTTACCATGTCTATGCCAAATGTTCTGTTACACTCATGCTCACAAACACGCTCTCTCTCTCCCCCCTTGTTTAATTGCTATTCCTTCTGAACTCTTCCAATTCTCACCTCCCTATTCTGAGTCCCATATTTCATCTGTGCCAATTTTTATTACTGCCACTTTTATCTGTGTCTCCTTCAAGCTTCCATCACCCTTTGTGTTACTGCAAACTAATGATCAAGTGGGAAGTGTATCTGCTCTTTTATTCTTTCTTCTTTCAACACCAGTGTGATTAATCTTAGTCTTTCTGATTGGCCCATGCAGTGATGATTGAGCTGTCACTCAGACTTTCACCCTGTCTTACCACTGGTATGAAATTGAACTTCAAACCATGAGAGCATTCAGCACTGTCAGGAAAATGTGAGTCGGTAATTTACAAAGTGGCTCAGTGTTTTGTACACTCTCCTAACTTATGAATGCAGAAAATACTCTGTAGGACTTATTAATGAATCAGGATACAGCAGTGCCACTACATTACGTAATCTTGCATCCCTCGAGATGAATGAATTATGGATACAAAGCCATTATCACTCCCTTTTGGCAACATTTTCACTTTCTCTCACACTGTATACCTGTGACTTGTTGGCAGTGCTTTATTTCCTCCCTCCCCCAGTGTATTTCAAAACTCCTGGAAGCTTTGTATTTTTATTATTTTTGTAGAAGTGCTTTCATTGTTTTTCCACTGAATTCCCTTTCCTTTTGCTATTATGACATTAACCTCTTAAAGCTCACATTTATTGCTTTCTTGATTTTAATAGTTTAGCTTGATGAATGAGAAACATCATATAATTCAAAGTGTTTTCAAAATCACTGACAAATAAAATTGATAGCATTAAGATTCTTCTGTATTTATATTGGAATTTCAATGTGGAAATTTCAGAAGTTCAGAGAGACCACAGGGAAAACTGCCTTTGTCAAAAGTGTGGGTACCTAATCTGAAATAGGAACATGTGGTCCAGTCCCCCTTTAAAATTCTGCTCATGATACTGGAAGAAGAATCTTACAAAAATGAAACCTCTCTTAATAATAACTGAGCTAAATTTTTGGACAACTCCAACTAAGATTTGAACCATTTTTTTCTTTTAATGCAAATGTCCTCTTTTTCTGATCAAAAAGCCTATACACTCTCCCCATGTGTGAAGTTCCTTTAACGGCATCTTTTCAAATGTATCATAGTGCATATTCAGTATAATTTATAAATAATGTGGTGTGATAGGTCAAATCATCTTACAGTGCTACATCAGGAGATGGGGATGTGGCAACTTTCAAGGCAGAACTCCTGTAGAGGCAAGGCACTGTATTAATCTCTTTTCCTTTTTGCTTTCCACTCTTCCCTCTCAATCTTTATAATCCCCTTTCACAAGTGGAGTAACTAAAATGAACTTTAAAAATTACAGTGAATCGGCTTCTATTAAAACTCACAGTGTAAGAATGGGCAAGTGAGCCTGGTGCAACTTTGGATAACAGAGATTAATTCATCTTCTGTCACTTAAACCTATCCAAGGAGACAACAAAAACTTTTTGCATGTGTGCTTAATGTGTCTAGTTGTCAGCAGTGAGGTACTTCAAACTGCTCTGCCCTAGTTTCGAGTTTATGGAAGTATCACAACCCTAACTGCAAGGTCTTGGGTTTGGAAACAGCCCAGGAGCTGAACTCGACAAGCTGGTACTTTGCTAGCAGCAAGCAGGTAAGTTAAGGTGCTGCTGGAAGGGTTACTATGCCAGCGGATGGGCTTATTCTTTCAAAGACTCGGAAAGTTTTGATTAGAAGGGTTTGGATGTTGTATGTTGGAAGGATGTCTGTTTTAAAGAGAGCTCAGAAAAAAAAAAAAAATAATGTCAGACTTCAGATAATTGTCCATTTGTTGACCATCCTAACACAACCAATAACATGTAATGTAAATTTGGCCATAGACCATTTACAGTTTCTGGACAATGTGATCTCAGCTGTGTGACTGTGACCTGTGGCCCTGGGAGAGGTTAAGCAGGGGCTTACCGAGCCCAGAGAGGTCTCCCGTGGCACAGGGTGCCTGAGGCAGCCTCAGCGGGCCTCAGCATTGAGCAGGAGGGAGCATAGCTCTCATTACAGAGTTTAAAAGTGTGCAGGTTGTGTCTCTTTACAGGTGAGACCAGACTGGAGAAGTTAGTACTATTATCAGTACTAATGCAGGCTTGTGCACATAGATTTCCTTTCCCTGAAAAAAGTACGTGAATATACAGAAAAGGTTACATGTGTCCTCCGCTTCCCTGTCTGCCAGACAAGATCAGGTACTGTCAGTACATTCAGGAATTGCCTCAGCATTGCTGAAATTCAGTTTATTGCACTTATGTGATACAGTCCTACAGAATTTAATACTACTTAATCGAATAGCATTCCATAAAAGGCATTTGATAGTTTTCTGCAACTGTTTCTAACATCTATATAAAGCAGAAATATTATTTTTAACTTTTTAAACTACAAGACATATTTCTGTAATATTACTAAAGTAATTTATTCAAGTTTTAGAAATATTTTCTATAGGCTTAATATTTTCCATTGTCTTCTGTAGAATGTTCAAATAAAAGCAGAGGGTAAGCTGTCCACTCTTTAACAGCTCTAAGATGATAATTTAGAAGGAAAAATAAAGTAGAGGATATGTCAGTAGGATTTAACTGGATGCCATGAGTAGCAGGCTAGCTTTTCTGCAGCAAAACAAAGGAAATAATGCTGAATTTTTTAATTACGGCAATGTTAGCATTGCCACTTTTTACAACTCCTACACAAGATGTAATCTCTGATGGCAAATATCTCCAGTACTCTGCTAGGACCTTAGTTTGGTGTTATTTCCAAGAGAAATATGCTATTCACAGAATTCCTGTAGCAACTTGTGCTGCAGTTATTTTGGTTAAAGTGAAAACAGAGGCAAGAAAAGTCAGATTTTCATTGCGAGCCGGACCAGTAACTCACTCTGTACAGCTGAGGAGCTGAACTGACACAAAGCACTGATGCAGCTTTCATTAATGGTATGTGGGAAGACTGAAATGATTGGTCTCTGTATTTTAAGCCCAAAGATTCCAGTTCTTTAACAGTGCTGTAAGCATGATCAGTATCTTTTATTCCGGTTTTACATGTTGCAGACATGAAAGCACAAAATATTATAAATGTTACATTTTTAATATTGAAAAAAATGTGCAGCTTTTAATCAGCTAACTGGTTTATGTGCAATGCATCTTGTATGTCCAATTGTACTTGAGTTTGGCTAAGGAGGCTGTGACTAGGCTAAGGACCCAGCAAAGCTCCAACACTAGGGAAAAAGCACATGATTTAGTCATAAAGCATCTTGTGGTCCAATTCTTGCTTTATTCCAAGAATATCTACCTCTCCATTGTTTTCCTCTTCTTTTTCATATCTTCTTTAATGATTACTTTGCCTGCATTCATAGGAGTTGCCTCACAAAGTCTTTCTAGAATTACTTTGTTCTTTTAACAAGAAATGTCGGATTGTGTCAAACAAGTTCAGCAGTGAGTCTGCATATGGATATCTGCTCAGCGTTTTGCCTGTAATTTTTCTTCTCTCCATCTGTTAATTATATGTAGTGGCTTATGAAGGATTACATTAAAACATTTTAAATAATTGGTATGATAGGGGATGCTATTAGTCACCATTATCACCGATAGGTGATAATTTTCTGCTCTGTCCCTTCTGTTTGGGGAGAATGGAGGGCACGAATGCTAACAGGGAAAAGAAATGCTGAGTAGATTAAAGAAATGTTGGACTTCATTCATTTCTCACACACACTGTATCTCCACTGATTTCACAGTATCGCTTCTGATTTATATCACTGTAATGGAGAGGAAAATCAGTCCCTTAAACTATACTACTGTATGTGATTCATTTTGTGTTTTGTCATCCTATAATGTATATTTTATATTTTTAATATTAAGCTACACATCTTTCGGGTCACAGTCACATTATATGTAAACTTCTAACTACAATATTATCTATCATAACACACAGGGGTGTTTCTTAATATTTTAGACTTCTGTGTGATATATGAAAATATTGTGGTCTTTATCCTTTCTGTTTTCTGCAAGACTTGAGATTTATAAAAATATGTGTGTATATATATATATCTAATATTCCTTGAACAAAGTATTTAAGTCTCAATATACATCAGACACTCCAGCTGATAAGAGAATAGAGTTTTGGACTTTTTATAAGACGTGTTCTAATACACTTGAAAAAATTGATTGTAATACAAATATTGTTAAATAAAAGTAGAACTGCAGAGAGCCCTATGGAATTTTCTTAAGAATCTGTAATTGGTGGAAAATGTGAAAATTGCATTTGTGGAATGGTGGAATGAATAAGTAAACATCTATTCCAGGCTTCCTTAAAAAGAGTAGACGCCCCTCCCTTAGGTTTTACTCTAAAAACGTTCATAGTTAGAGTGAGTGCGATCTTCAGCCGTCGTAGAAAGCTGCAGAAATAGTAGGCACGTGGAAAGTGTGTTGGAAAATTCTTCTTATGAAACCATTGTATATTGGTCTGGAAAGAAACCCTAAAGCAACTGTGTTAATAGCTGTTCAACATATCAAAGATCTTAAAGAGTGGGAATAGGTCAGTGATTTATTAGACATCACTAGTTATTTCTTTGTTCAGCTTGCCTTTTGCAATAACATAGCGGGGTTTGCATAGATGTTTCATTCACACATGACTTCAAAGTCCTGAAGGATCAGGTTACCTTACCTCCAACTTGAATTTAACCTTGAGGCTAGCCCTGCTTTCAGTGAGGGGCTGGACCAGATGATTTCCAGAGGTTCTTTTCAGTCTGAATTATTCTATATGATAATATGATGCAGAGACTTGTTAATCAGCTTCTGTTGACCTATTCTACAGACAACATAATTATTAAGGTGCAACGTCCCACTGAAGAGCTGAGTACCTAATGAAAAACTAATGATTAATTCACAAATTCTGTCTGAAATACAAATTTCAAAATATCACTGTGCAGATGTTAATGTATGGTTGTTCCCAAACACATTTCATGTTTGATGAAAAGTCTCCTGATCCTAAAAGCACCCTAAATTTTAGCATAGTTACTAAACTGAACGTGTACAGAAGCCTTGACTATAGATTGTTTATTATGTGATAATGTGGTTTTAAAAAAAATCATGTAGTGGATGTGACTGGCTATTGAAACAACAAGCAGCCTATAGTTTGGAAAATCATAAGCAGTTTATGAGAGAGTGACAAAATAGGGATACATTTGTAATTAATGCCGTTCACCACAAAGAGCTTTGACAGCTGCAGTGGAAAACAGGAAAGAAAATACATTTAGGATAAGGGTTACACAGAACCAGTATACTGTACTTAAATACTCCTAATCTTCATTCTTTATTCTTCTTTCCACCAGAAAAACACCCCAACAAACCCACAAAAAACAAAAAGCCTCAACATAATTCTTCATCATCTTTGGAAAAAATAAAACTGTACTTGCATAAGAAGAGAGTAAAATTACAGGAGGGGGGATTGGGTGGAGGGGATGAATCTGAAGAAAGAGTCAGAAAGGTAAAGGCTCCAAATGAGGTACCATTAGCAAACTATGTAAAAGGCAGAAAGAGCATGCTTTTAAAATGCATAAGAAGCCAGGGAATAACAAAAGGAATTGTTGGGTCCTCTGCCTAAGAGGAAGGAAGGAAAAAAATGGTATGTAGAAAGCTGAAAGGCTTAATAGCTACTTTGCGTTAGCTGTTCACTGAAAAGATACTAGTTACAGGCTTAATGCACTAATAGTAGTAACATAAAGGTGAGATGGAATCAGGAAGGAACAGGTTAAAAAGTGCCTACCAATTTAAGATGGAACACATTAAAATAGTCTCTGGAGAGCCAGGCAAAATTCTCCCTGGAGTGAGGCAGCATCAGTATCAAAGCCTTTGGCAATTTAATTAGTGAATTCATGGAGGGGAGGGAATGTCACTGGGGCTGGAAATGAATGCCATAAAATGAAATCAAGCAGGTGAGAGATCTTCATAGTTAAATTCCACTTTTGCAGTTCAGATCTTTAGGCACAAGGGAATATTCTGCTGCTCTGAAAATCCATTGTTCAATATGGTATATGGCCCTGTGAACCTGACTTGCTAATTAGGACTTATTTTGACAGTGGTCGTTAAATGGCCAACAGCCAGTCTTACAGGCTGTGGGGACACGTTCTGCAAAGATGTGGCCTTTGAGTGGCAAACATTACATGGTATCATTTCTTACAACAGTAAGTCAACCTCCCAGTCTGTGACGGTACTATCTGATTGATAACTCACATTATTTTTTAAAGTTGAGGGACTCAACAGTATTGTACTAAACACACATGAAGAGGAAGCATGAAATCACTGAGGTTGCTGTCCAAGCTTTTCTTTATAATTATTTCATAAGCTGCCATCTGTAATTAAGCTTAAACTGTCAGTGGTTCCATAGCATAGTGGTGTCATTGATAATAACATGTACACAATTATATAATCCTATCTGTTGGGAAACATCGAAAAATCATGGCTGGGAATACATAATGTTTGTTTCAAATGATAGCAGATAAAACAGAAATGTCAATGGAGTCTTATAAAACCACATTCTTATTGTTATTATCCTTCCTTTTTTCTTTTTAGCCTCTGCAAACAGGATATTTTTAGATCTGGAATATTTCTACATTTTGTTTGTTAAACAATTGTTCTCAGTTTAGTTCAGGTTCTGATTTTAGAATGCGAAAGCAAACAGCAGCAGAGTGCTGGTATGATTTTCCTTTCAGAATGTTACACGTGTCATTTGCTCTGTGAAGATTAGTCCAGATAATTAAGCCACCTACTTGTGACATTTCCAGTTTTCCTGATGTGGAAGAGGTGTTCAAATCTGTCCCTCCTTTGGGGGAAGCTCATGCGACCAAGCGCATGATTCCTATGACCCCTTAGACTGTCTCTGTTAAAATGTTCCATCAAAGCCTAAAGCAGCTGCGTATCAAGCAATGGCAGAAGCATAGCATGAGCTCAAGATGTTGCTCTTCCTCCTCAGAATAAGAGCGCATGTTCCATAACAAGAGAATAATGAATTTCTCCAGACACTCCTCACCCCTGAGGCCCTGCCATTCAGGAGAGGCTCTCGCTTGGTGGGCAAGTCTCCCCATTGATCAGCAGAGCACAAGAGGAATGAAGTGTCACTTGCTTCACTCTATTTCTATAAATGATGATGCATAAACATCCTGGGTTTATAGTGTATGTGTACACAATACATTGTGTACACATACACAATAATCATATATCTACATATGGGTGTATATTTACCCAAATATTTGCACACCATCAGTACTGCAATGTTTCATAGTTTATGTTGAAACACTGCATACATGATCCTTCCTCCTCCTTCCCACCCTCAAAATCTCTGGCTAAGACTTTGTATTCATCTTTTCAACTGTAGAGGCCACATATTGTCATATCCCATTATTGTGATTCTCCTTGTAGATGGGAGAGTTTATGCTCCCTGTCCAAATAACAGGAGGGGGGGAAAAAAAAAAAAAAGCCCTTCCAGGCAGTCTCTAGTGACATCTCAGTCTTATGTCCTCTTCTCAGCAATCATTTCTGTCTGCCTCTCATTCTGTTTGTCAAACCATCTGGGATTATGTGTTATGTTAACATTACACACAGCAATATGTGTGCCAAATCCTTTCCAATATTTCTGTAAGTGATACAATAGATCTTCAGCTGTAAAGCCGCAGCTTGGGACTGGATGGGATGCAGTTAAAGCTGTGGAGGGAGTTGCCCCATGTCATTGTGAGGCCACCACTTACTGTCCTTGAAAGGCTGTAGCAAAGGGGGAAGGTTTATCAATGCAGGAAACCCCAAGGTTCCCTAAGGAGAATCTGGGTGTCCTAGTGGAAACTAAGTTGACTATGAGATAACTTAGCTCTTCTTGTAAAAGAAGATTTTTGTAGATGATATTAGGGTGAACGAACCTTCATTTTTCCATGACTTTTTGCATTTCTCTGACTTTGGTATGTATAAGAAACCCAGCTCTGGCCTATATGACCTCATGAGTTCATCCTTATAACCTTGTCCAGTAGCACCCACATGGGCCATTAGCAATCCCAGAGCTGTATCTGCTCCGCATTGAGCACTGGAGAGCCCCACAGAGAGTCACTCGACTTGTCCTTACTGCCTGGTGGGGCTGCGGGTCCGTGGAGGGGGCATCAGGAAGCCAGCTGCAGTGTTGGTTCTTTGCATGGTTCTGCTGAAGGTGCTGAAAAAGCCTGTGTCATTTTTGTGTCAGCTGTGCACAGAGGAAATGTCATCCCTGACAAATGGGCTCTGAAATATAGGGGAGAGAGAATGGTCAGACATTTGTTGCTCCGATTAGATTCATCTGTTATTCATGTTTCCCTATACCATAAAGTAGCTGTAGACATTTGGGTCTTTTACTGCTACTTGGATGGGCACTTGTGTCAAGTAAGGGGAGCTGGATTCCAGAACAAGAAGTTTTTGACTTTGGTCTGTTTAATGTTTGTTGATTTTTCTGCCAGCAATATACCATTTTTTTGACTAATGTTATTGGATAATTGGGGAGTGATACAGTAATGAGTTTTTTGGGGTTTTTTTTAAAGAGGTAATAGCAAGAGGTCTCATACATCTGCAGTACATGTGTGATATTAGATATGTGAGTTACATGTTGTAGTGTAGATAGCGATTTCCCTGGAGACAGAATGGGTGACTGTGAGGGCAGGGTGGCCTGAAGATAAGGGCTATCTGCTGTCTTGGCATGAAATAGTAGTGAGCGTTTAATGTGTTTTTGCTTTCCCACTTTTTTCAAAAGCAGAATTAAAAGGATTTTGTTGCATTAAAACAAAGGCTTTTACAAATTAATATCCCTGTCTATGCTTGCTCTTCATACAACTATTCTAGTCTGACAGTGAACAACAGTGAGAGCATATAATTTTTAGGAAGTTGCTTTAAAGGAAAAGGAGAAAAAGAAACCTTTGTGATTATAAACCCTGATTATGTAAAGTAGTCAGATATAGGGTTTTTGCTTGGGTTGTGTATTTCTCTTTTAAATTGCCTTGTTTAGAAGTCCAAGTGCTGAAATGGAGGATTCAGTCAACATTTAAAATGGAATCAAATAAGCGCTCTGCTTATAATCTTTAGAATTATCTTATTTAGCTTTGTAGCAGCATTCCTGTATGCTGTTTGGGTCTTTGAACCTATTGCTCCCCCTCCTTATTATATTATCATAAAATTCAAAATAGTTGACAAGGGAAAGGCCTTCAGAGGCTACAGCACAATCATACTTCCCCAACATCAAAGTGAGAAAAGACTGTCAGATGAGCAATCTTGACCAACATGAAACAGGACTTTGACATTGTAATGCATTGACATCACTCTCAGTTTTTTGTTGGTGTTTTTTTTTTTTTTTTTTTTTTTTTTTTTTTTTTTTTTTTTTTAGGACAGTAAAAAGAGGATATCCTAAGGACACTTAGGACTTACACAACCCGTAAGTGAGCAGAGGTGTAAAAAGCATCTGTAGCCCCACTTTATTTTGAAAAGAGCATCAAATCTACCAAACAATATAGGCATTGCCTGGCTGAGTGTCACATATAATGTTCAATGCTGTGATGTTTCCTTGCTAGCCACTAAAATATAAAGTAAGAAATTGATTTATTATACTAGCTTAGCAGCAAATAAGTAGCACTTAATGCTGATAATACACTGGAACCTAAAAACACACAAGCCTTAGGGTATGCCACATAAATATGACTCTCTCTTAAAAATCACTTTTAATAATGGCAAAAAATGAAAATCCTATTCTTTGGTATCCTAAATTCAACCTCCATAAGCTAGTGTTATTATTACTGAAAAAAAATTCCTTAAGTGTAAGTTGGAAAAGAGTTACTAGAGAATCATATTGTCATGATAGGAAAATGTAGTTATTTAGAACCTGGGAAATATATGTGTTTGAAAAGCAGTTCATAGATGGCATGCATTTACACACTCAGAAGTCTGCTTGTAAAACAGATAAGTGCTTTCTACAATACATCTTATAATATCTCAGCTACTGGAAGATTATAACAAGTTAAGTTTTGTGTTAACCTGCCTGAGGACAAGAGCTCTTTGCTGAATGCTAAATGATTTGATTTACTGTGCTTAAATATATTTTGTTGTGATTATTCAACAGATGAATATGCAAAATTGGTTTTTATCCTCAATGTGACACTGATAAGCAAACAGTCTATGTGCTAATTTTGAAAGTGTCAAAACATTAAGAGTAAAATCTTAAAATAAAAAGAATTATTTTTTTTAAATGAAAAAAGAAAATCAAAAGCCTATTCCAATACTGTTTGCAGCACGGCATGATATGCTGTTACTCCAGGTAGAATGTGAGCAGAGCTATAAGCAAAAATGAAGTGCATCTAAGGAAAAAAAATAGAATTTTAGAATTATTGTAGGTTTAGTGTTTTGACTTGTTATAACATTTGAAAAATATTTTAAATGAAAGTATATCTCACTGACAGTGTGTCTTTGAGCTAAAGTATGTATTTATGGACATAATCATATTTACTAAGCATTGGACAGAACATATTAATGGATGTAGTATGACTGGTGTTGTAATAATATTATTATATAATTAGTTATTAGGTTCCTGATGTTTTTTATTAAATAAATATTTCTTGATGAATTAAATAGAAGTTTCATTTTAATAGAATATGGTTTTCTGTATATTGAATATGCAGTCAAAAAATCCACAGTAAAATACGAATCTTTAAATAAGAATGTAAATAGCCAGCGTAAGTCAGCTTTGAATGCACAATACTTATACCAATAAATGAGGTATTTTTCTCTCGACTGTTTTGTCTCTGAATGCATGAGAACATCTCTCTAGCATGGTTATGATAAGTAATTATCTATTGAATCATTTAGAGCTAGTGTAGTGAAAGTACCATATAGTGTACTTACCTGGCTAAACTGATAGGCAATGGTTCTAAAAGTAAGGCATTGCAGAAAAGTAGTAACACTTACGCTCTTATGAAATTAAGACAACAAAATATTTGAATTGTTAGTGATTACTAAAAAGGATATTACAGCTCCTGTTCTGTGATGTAGTCAGGAATAAATTCTGCTGTATTTCTGAAATGGGCTGACAGTGTGCACGAAGAGAAGACAAGCACGCTGATGTATAGACAAGTGGTCACTGATTTTGCTTTAAAAAGGACTTCGAGTAAGCAAAGGAGGAAAGTCTTTTCCTGCAGTAATGCAGTGAAATCTGTTGTTGCTATGGTCTCAACTGGGTGCCTGGAAGCACTGATGTATGTGTGAAATGTTTTCATATCACAAACATATTAGCAACTTGCTTGATACCAAGCACAGAAAAAGAAACCCATACTGTTCATGCATGTTTTCCTCTTTTTTGTACTATAGTTAAGTGAGGGTGTTGTTGGCAGCCAATTTGATGTCAGGTCTTTCTGTGATTCTTTCTTAGTGCTCATCAGGGTGCCGATAGACTAAAGCCATCCAGCATGAAGAGATTTTTCACATCACAGTTGCAGAAGCAAACTACTTGCCAAGCACAGAAAATACCAATAAACATTACGTATTTACATTTCCCTTTTGTTGTTTAATAAGGGAAAGGTGTCCTGGTGATTGCTCAGCCATCAAGCGGGAAAAATTACAACTTCTTTTCTTCTCTTTTTGCTCTTTTCTCAACAGAGAGCCTCCTTTCCTTAGCCTTCTGCTGTAAACTACAGAAAGCATATAGAGAGTATCAATAGGAAACATAATGGGAAAATATGGAATTGCACGGCTCGGTTTGCAATCACAAACGAAGACGCATCTCTTCTTGGGTATATGTGGGTTTCTTTGTTAGCCAGGATTGTTTCCCTGATTTTCAGAGGCCTGTTTATATATTTGGGATATGTCTGCTTTCTCCAAACACTCTACTGCAAGATTTATTAATGAGAGTTGTATGTGTGCAACCTAGATTTCCCCCTTTGTCTTTTTAGTAGTGATTTTTTGCTACACAGCCACCTCTTCTGTTGTGTCAGGTGGTATATGGCAGTGCTTTGCAAAGCACCTCCCAAATATAGAGTAGTCTGAGGGGCTGCTTTTGAAATAACCATTTAAAAAATTGTGTGTGTATAACGAAATTCTTTGTTTTGAAATCCCAATTGCTTAATTTTAGTCGCACCGCCAAGAACTGCCATCCTCTCCTCACTACTTACACTGCAAGTTTCTGCTCAGTGTGAGAAAGAAAATTTGCCTGAGGTTTGGAGGGGTTTTGGGGGTTTGGTGGTTTGTGGTTTGTTTTTTTTTTTGTTTGTTTGTTGTTGTTTTTTTTTTTCCCACTGAATATGACAGAATCCATATCCTTGTGCAAAATAGCTACGGAAATTCCTCCTTTGTTAGGCTTGAAATATCATTACTAGTCTTTAAGTCTACTAATTTACTCTTTCTGCCAACATGAATTTGGCTCAGTTCCTTACATGACACTAAACCACTACTAAGCTACTGCTACTGCCTCAAATCTTTTTGTATACCAGTAGTCATAATGAACCAGCAATAATAATTACCACCAGTAGGCATAAATACTAATATTCCAGCATGATTTTGCTTTGGTTTGTTTATTTTGTTTGTTTGTTTTGTTTCATTCATAGTAACAAAGAATGAAAGTTGAAATAACTATGAAGCTTCCTCATTATGCTGAAGAGTTTTGCTCTTACCCTTTGTGGTGATTCAGTAATCTCCATGGTAGGTGTGGAATTCTGCTGCTTACATGCATGAACTGAAGTGTGCAGCAAATATGTATACTTTGTCTTTTATTTAAATAGTAACTCCAGCTTAAAATGATCTGGTCCTTTCAGGCACTTGATTTTTTTCCTATATTTTTTCATATAGCAATAGTGTAGATAGCAAATTGTAGATGTAGAAAATAAGACAATGTTCCAATAGTGTTATTCATGACAATATTTCAGTATTTTAATTAATGTCTGCTTCTATGTTTCCTTAAATGTGCAAGTTGGGCACCACCTCCATTGCCGGCAGATCTTTTAGAAAGTATTTCATCTTAATGCTTGTAAAAGTACTGATGTACTTTTACTTCTGTAGCAAATGTAATATATGGTATATAGTATATATAAAATTTAACATTTATCTTGTAACACCTGTAACAGAAGTATCTTGGAAATATATAAGAAACATATAGATCAACTTTCAGGGCATCACCTAGTGTGCTGTAGTTTTCTCAAACACCAGTTATTTTCCCAAAAAATTCTGATAGTAATTTTGATTTAGTCTGCTAATTTAGAAAGTAATCATACAAAGATTATATATACTAGTTTATATTTAGGATACTGGGAAGTATCCTTATGGAGCTTCATATTAGACTACAGTCTGATTTCTCTTTTCATTCTGAGGTATTAATTTATATGACTGGCTGCTCTGGGAAGTTGTGGTAAGGCTTTTCTAATATATTGCTTGGCAAAATAATCATACTCTATTGAATGAATTCATACATTAGCATGACTCACATACAAGGCTGAGCAGTTGCACAGTTAAGCTAGCCACTTCCAGTAAATGGAATTCAGAATCTCATGTTTATTTTTATTTTATTTACTTTACTGCATATGCATATTTTCATGTTTTTCCAAGAAAACATGATTGGTCCTCCCCACCCCGCCCCACTCTCTAATTGGCAGATAGGAGTAGCACTTTCTCAGATGGCTAAAACCCCCCAACTTTCACGTGTGGAGTCTGAAACTACTTACCTTTTAGAAAACAGGTCCCTGTATGTAAATCAGTATGGAAAGACAATGCTGAAAAACTGCCTGGTAGAAAACAGTTAAAGCTGTTTGACTGGGAGATCTTGTCAATATACAGTTGTTCTGTTATAGGGTTGTACATTTAAAACGTAATAATAGAAAGGTAACTTAAAAAAGGGAAATATTAAGAAAGAGAAATTTGAGCAAATGACATCAACACATTTAGTTAGAGTCTCTGAAGCTGTCCTGTTCTCTTTAGGAAATAATGTAAGTTTTTGAAAGAAGTGCTTTTCATATCACTATATACAGAGAGGCTTTGGATTTTACATACTGAATTCAAATCTAAATATTTTAAGACACAGAGTTACACTGAATCTCTTTAAACTCATTTCTAATATCTTAAAATTTCTGATTTAGAAACTTACTTTAGAATTTGGCTTAAGCTTTTTACTTTGGACATTTCTCTTTCCATTGAATGGAGCACAAAGGGTTCACGTGCATCTTCAAATATCCAGGTTTTTTCAGTCCACTATCTTGTACAAGGTGGGATATTTATCTTGTCATGATTCACTCTTACCATCTGACCTGCTTGAGGGAAAGTTACAGGCTAATCTCTGGCTATTCTCGGGATACAGACTTGGTTTACAAAATTATATTCTGTATAGGTAAGTGTAGGTAATGTGAGGGTGGATTAGGGTGACACCAGACAGCACACCAGGTTTACTTCCCTGGGAGTACAGCCATGTAGATTTATGTTTATTTTTTTGCTTTCAATAATTAAAGAGCAGTAAGGAGGTGACTTTTAACCTTCTGTGGAGTCTGTCATTGTACTCTGGTGGGATTCCTGCATATTGTTCTTCTAATGGACATTTCCTGCTGTGCTGAAACGCAAGCTTGTTAAATAAGATCATACAGAAATACAGCACAAGTGGAAATTATTCTGTATTTTGTTTTTATTGATGGGTAGAGAGAATCTTTCACTGTAATGCACTTCAGAACAACATTGTGGAGTTTATGACTAACTGATGGGGAGGTGCAAAATGGCACTGGAGTAGAGGAATCTGTAAATTTCAGGGAAGGGAAAGTTATCCTGGTATAAATGTATCATTGCTGGCAATTAAAAACTTGCATTTTAGTCTCCAATCAGTGCCTTGTTTTCAGTTCAGCTGGAGGTAAAGGTAATCCGGGGCAGTGAGTGTCATCAAAACGATGGATTTCTTAAACTTGCTTCTTGTTCTTACACCTTATGCCATAATATCTGGCATCTTGCACATTTTTTTTTTTGTGTCCATCTTCACAACATCAGATAATAGCATCATAGGATATTTTAGGCTGGAAGAGACTTCAGGAGGCTGCAAGTCCAAACCTCCTGGTTAGAGCAGGGGCAGCTCTGAGGTCAGGTTGCTCAGGGCTTTCCCCAGTCTGGTCATGAAAACCTCCAAGGACGGGGAATGCACAGCCTCTCTGGGCATCCCGTTCAGTGCCTGAACATCTTGTGACCCTGCGAGATTCTGCTATCCCTATTGAATAAGTGGGAACAGAAGAGGGTCTGAACTTTCTTTGCTGAAGTTAAGGTACAGTGTTGCCTCTAACTGAAAGCTTCTCTGTAAGCAAGCAACTTATTTAAGAAAGTAGTTGTATCAGGAAATAGAAGATACAGATCAAATTAACAGAGTCTAGTAAGAACATACCATATAGAAATTAAATCAATTTGTGTAGGGTATTAGTTTGCAGTGTGGTTTTTCACTTGAACTTAACTCTGCTGGAGTTATTTAGATTGCCTCTGTAGTGAAGTTGTAGCCCAAACAACAAGGAGCTAGTTTTGTCTCCAGCAGCTACTGCG
>KL263986.1:0-16831 GCA_000699545.1 Podiceps cristatus
AAGCACTGGAACAGGTTGCTCAGAGGAGTGGCAGAAGCCCCGTTCCTGGATACATTCAAGGCCAGGCTGGATGAAGCTCTGGGCAACCCGATCTAGTTGCAGATGGCCCTGCTCAGGGCAAGGGGGTTGGACTAGACAGCCTTTAGAGGTCCCTTCCAGCACAGATTATTCTATGATTCTATGATTTTGTAAGCAAGTTTCATCTAGAACAGGATAAAAAACAAAGCAAGGTTTATGGAAACCATAAATACTTTCATCTGTCAGTGGTTCATTCTTTAATGGAGACATGAGACAGCATAGTTCAACACAAACACCCCAGTGCTCATGGCCTTAAATGTCACCGCTTCACTCACGAGTTAGCTCTGTTCTGGGGACGCAGTCACTGAAACAGAATTTCTTCCATCTGAAAAGATGCACTGGTGACAGAAAGGAGAAAGCACAAACCAGCTCAAATTTTTTACAGTAAACCAGAAGAAGCGGCCCCAAATTACGTTGTTACTCTGGTTTAATCAGCCCACCGTGCTGCTCCTGCCCGCACAGAACATCAGTTCCTAAACCCATCTGTGAAATGTGGCATTTGAGTTGCATTGGCTGAGTATGAGCAATATATCTAATGGTTGCTTAATCTGTTGTGTATTTTTTTTTATGGTGTGCTGAAATGCTATGGTGAAATCTGAAATGCCTCATTTATTAGCTCAGTATTAAGAAGAATAAGGATGCAATTAGGATTTGGAAAAATTAGGTTAAATACCCATTTCCTGATACAGAGATATTAAGGCTCCTCCTGTTTCACATTAAACTCCAAACTGGAGGGCAGACTGGATGGCAGCCCTGTAATTGCTGCAAATGACACAGGACATGCTTGGAAGCACCTCAAGAGTTTAACTTCAGCTAATCTGACTCATGAAGAGCTGCAGGAGAGTCACATATCCTCACACTTTTACTGCAGGCTAAATTGCCTTTGTCCTTGCTTCTCCTTGTTTAGCCAAGTCTCGTTTCCAGTTCAGATCTCACCAGCTTCTTGATAAAACGGATGATCTCCATTGCTGCCTGTTCTGCCCTCACGCCTCTGATTCTTCTCCATCCCCTTCCTCAGTCTCCCACTTGTCCCTCAAAACTGTTTCTGTTTGTTCTCTGATGCTGTGGCACATGAAAAGAACTTGACACCATTGCCGAAAACTCATCCTCCTCCAAAGCGTGCTCTTCTCCCTACGCCAGGCCAGTTAAACCGATTTCTTTCTTGATGCTTGTATTAATTTTCCCAAAGGACTTGATTTTTGGAGATGCCGTAACCTCTCTGAGCAAAGAATTGTATTGCTGGTCTCTTAATCTTTGAGCCAGCTTGGAAATGCGTATTCTTGGGATAAACAGAAATGTACAAGGGAGAAGTTCGTAAGCTGGTACCACTAATTGTACATTGGTTATTTCCAAGTGCTGGGATGAAGTGAAGCAAACCCTGCCAAATCCAACCCTACCTGTATTCTTGCCCCCCTGCAGAGTCATGAAATGACTTTCAATCAGGAGTCGGGAGCCATTAGTTTGCAGCAAAGAACCATCCTCTGCTAATATAGCCATAGCATTTCCTTTGAAATACTGATGAATTGGCACAGCGTTGTCTCTCTGATGAAGTTCAGCAGCTAATTGGTCCCCAGATAAATGGCCTTCCCAATAAGGCAAAGCCTTTGTCCTAGATAGTGCTCTTAGAAAAACATTTCTTCTTGACAAAATGATTTTTAAAATACACTCATTTTCCACTGTGCGTCCTCCTGGCAAATGGAGCATGTTGTTGTTTAAATGCTCTTTGAAAAGCATTCTTGAGATAAGATCATTAGTATATAAAAATGGTTTCTTAACAGAGGCAGCTTTTGTTGGAAAACCTTCATTGGTGGTAGATTGGGAGTAATTAGGTGCAATGTAATTTAATGACTCAAAACAACAAACAAGCTTTGGCATAGCTATTTATGAACACACAGTTCTCCTGGGGAAACCTTCTAATTTGAAATGAGTGCAAAACATGCATTGTTTTCAGGGGATTGCCTCTGCGTGATGACAGACAGCCAGGAGGAGCGTTTCTGAGCAGCAGAGTTGCTTCAGCTCTGTGCAGAACTGTTTCTCTCCCCAGAGGTGCAAACCCCGCGGTGCTGTGCTCTCAGCTAAGGTGCTTTGATGGGTTAATTGTCCCACGCGTGGTTGCTTTGATCCTGATCACACGGTCCCCATTTGTCTCTCCTCCTCTGTAAGCTACTGGGGACAGTGACCTTCAGGTAGCTCTGGTTTTGCATATGGCTGTTGGTCTTAGTTGTTAATCTGAGTTCCTGTTTTCACTAACATTAGTATATATCCTCTCCGTGCACCTCCAAATCGTTTATGCGCTGCTAAATGCAAGTGGTGGACTTTCTACACCAAAGTGGGAAAACCAAATGCAAATGAAAAACAGTCTTTACAACAATTCATACGTTAAGTGAATCTCCGCTGTCTGTGTTTTACTTCAGCTAATTGTTGTACAGTAGTGTCCTGGAGGACAGTCAGTCCTGTGGTGCTTTTTACCTCTTAGAGACATGAAAATCAGAAGTTAATTTTCATGCCTCTTCTATAGCTACTTTATAATTAATTTCTCTGAACCAGTTTGTTTTTCTGCTGCCAAACACTTCAATGCGTATATGTAAATTATCAACATCTGAAGCCTTCTTTCTTTAGAAAAGAATACAGGGCAATCATCAGATAAAAGTCATTACATATTCAGAGCTATTCTGCTCCATTGATAATAAAACATTCTTAGGGGAAGGTGACCTTTTTACAATAGACTTATTAATGTCAGGACTTCAGAATTGTCTTTTCTCATTACAAGTCTTACAAAAAACATTAAAAAGAGTGAAGTTTATGATCTTAAAGATGTGTCAAAGCACAAACATTAAAGACATTTTCACAGAATGTTATTTATATAACCCATTCTTTTGTGTTTTATGTGGCAAGTATTACAAGTCTTAACAGGCCTTTACATTCATGACTGCTTTCTATTTCTGACCTTATTCTAGAAATTCCAGATAAGGTTTCCAACCCTCACGTTTACAGCCTTGGAAATCTCCCTGACTGCCTATGTGTTGTGGTTGAGTTGGCCGCCAGACAAGATGGACTCACCTGAACTGCTACGCTCCTTTGAGGAGCAATTTTTGGGTGAGGACATACAGAATCATTCTGCCAAGGGAAAAAAAAAAAATGAAAACTCTATTGTATAATTTAAAACTAGGTTTAAAAAAAAGCTGCTAGCACCAACTGTAAACCTGGAAGAGGATGTTAATTTCCCTTGGGAAGGGTTAGACATCTCTTTGAGAGGAATCCCATTAGAGCACCCATTACATCAAAAATATGCTCCTAAAGGAGCACAACTTTGAGGGCACAAGCTAGTAAGAAAAACAGAAAGATGTAGAATAGAAAGCTGCAAGTTAAGAAAAATTTTGGAAAACTATGTATTACCAGTATGCCTCCAATGTAACGGGGGGCTGGCTGGGAAATCTATGAGAAAGAAGGGAGGATGGCCATCTCAAGGTTGAATGGTATGTACCACGTAAGAACTTACGGTTTGCTTGTCAAAAATGTATGAACACTAGCTAGGTAGGAACCTAGGAGAGAAGATGCTTCAGGAGCTCAGCATGGGGTCAGGAGTATTTTCCAAAGGGAAGTTACTGTTTCTAAATGTGGAAGGGGATAGATATCTCACCTGCTGACTGTGCTGAGTCCCTGTAGACCCACCTGACAACCTGGGAATGTTCTTCACATTTAAATGTCAAGCTGGGGTGGGTTCAGTTTAGTACAAATTCAGTTTTGCATCCATCTCCTTGGAAGCAGGATCTCCATGCTGCTAAACTAGCATGGCAGCAGGCATATTTGGTTGCAATCCAAGATGAAAGCCAGTCACCCTTGGTGCAAACAGGACACAGACACCTTTGTCCTTTGACATTCAGTGGTACTGGGTATTTTGTCTTTGTGACTCTCAATACTGCTGTCCTCACAAGTTTTGAAGGCACACTCTCTATCTCTCATCTCTAGCAGTGGTCCATCACATGTGCATTGCAGGGGTCTTTAAGAAAAGGTGCCATATATTTTTCATTGCTTTAACAGAGAAAGAACTGCAAGTTATCAAAAGGCCACTGCTGTGGTTAATGTTCAGGAGAGGTATTAAGTATGTGCCCAGGTACAGGTATTTGAGCTTTGAAAAAAGATGCAACTCTATCATAGTTCCTTGCATGTTTTTTAAGTCAAGGATGTGCTTGGGTACACCCTGGATTGCTATCTGTGCCAGGCAGAAGATGGATGATGTGTAGACCTCTGTTGAGAGATGAGTATGTGAAAACAGACAGATTTCCTTGTCTTTAATTTCAGATTTTGAATTCAGTAGTAGTGGCCAGGTGCTGTCACTAGGGTAACTTCCCTGACATGGGCCACTTCAGCCTGTTAGCCTGGGCTGAAGTTCCGCAATAACAGCAGAACTGTATTTCCATCGCCTGATACGTGCTGGGAGCTTGTCCCTCCAGAATTGGTCTCAGCGCAGCCCAGAAAGCTCCAACGAAAAGATGAGCACGCTTACTGGCAATGAAAGGCTGATACAAAATGAGTTTGGTGGGTGGGATGTTTTCTATTGTTTCTTTAGTTAAATGAACTAGTTTGTGAAGCTGTTGTGAAAGTAGAGAAGATAATTTGAAACTTCTTAACTGAAATTTGTGATAGACTTTAGCAAAGGAAGAAAAGGGTGGAAAAAGAGAAAACTGAGACTTAATTTCCTAAATTTATCTTTGAAAACATTCATAAGATTGAAAGGTGAGCCCATTTACCCAATGAGTTATCGTGATATATGTGAATGACAACTTGGTAGGTCTCTGTCGTCAAATATTCCTGTACACATGAGGAGAACATCAATTCCTTCAAATGTGAAAACATATTCATGCTATTCTGAATTTGTGCACCAAGCTGAGGGTAGGTCTGTTACTGCACTAGCCCAGAATTTCACTCTGCTTTTTCCAATTTCCGTCCCACCTTAGCATGGCCGATGGTGCTCATCCTTGAGCTGCTGTGACAGCAAAAAAAAACCGCACTTTGGCATCTTTCCAAAATCAATATTTTAAAGAAACTGAAATTATTCCTCCTACTGGAATCATGATTCATGCAATGGTAGCATCAACATTAATACAATAATCAAACTTTAATTTCAGTTGCTAAGTAACCTATCATCCCCACAGAGCAAACTGGACTCGAACCAGAACAACTGAAAATGGAGAAAACTTAATGTGAAAAAGGAAATATCAAGGGGGTAAAACATCAGTCGAGTACCAGTTTCTGCAGAACCATCCTCTCAGCTCAGCGAAAAGCCAAGATTTTCCTTTTTCAAACGTACCCTTTCTGTCCTTTCTCCAGTCTGAATCTCTCCTGCCTGAGACGCGAGCCTCTCCTCCTCTGTGCTGGATGCTAATCGCGGGCAGCGCTACTGCAAAGGGCTCGCAGGCAAGATTTACAGAAGAGCTGTTCGTTGGCTTTGTGGCTATTCAAATCTCCCGCCCCTTGGTACTCGTTGTAAGGTACTCGTTGTAAAGAAAACCAAAGTAAATATAATCCTTGAAATTCATTCTGCTATATGGGTGATGTCTGTAAGGCTTTTCTGCTTGAAATCGGAGTTGCCAAGAGTCTGAGTCTCAACAGGTCAAACAGAATTCGCAGTTCAGACAGTTTTCATGTCAGAAGTGTTCAGCTACTCCTGCGCTCGTGTCGTCTCTCCTGAGCAATAGGGTCTAAGCCCTCACAGCTGCCGATGCTCCCAGAGAAGGGGTAGGTTTGCGGTTTTGCTAACCCCGGGTTTCAGGCCATGGTCTTGGAGGCCATAAGGCACTGTTGCCCAAGCAGCGGGGCTGCTCAGTTGGGTCCAGCACAGTGCTCAGCACCCGGTGCAGCAGGGGCTGAGCCGCTCCCCGGCCCCCAGCTTGGAGCTGCCAGCAACCGGCAGCACTGGAGTCACTCCTCATCCCCATCACCAGCAGAAAGGGCCATGTTCTGCTCTGTTAAAATTCTGTTGAAATAAAAATCAAGAAGAAAGAGTTAAAGAAAAAATATCTGATTTTCTTTTTTTTTTTTTCCCTGCACACTTTCGAAGACATCTGATTCAGTGTTTTACTTCTTTTTGTCAGAGAAATCCTAGAGAGCTCCATTTCTGCTGTTTGAAGGTTATCTAATGGATTTCAGTATGGCCAGTTTAGAAAGATGTGTCTGTATGTACAGAGAGCTGCGATTAACAGAAGAGAGGAAAATTACTTATTTCAATGGCTCTTAAAAAAAAAAAAAAAGTAAGTGCATTTAAAGAGGGAAGCCCATGCAAAATATTTTCATTGTACTGTATTTTTCATTAAGCATTATCCTGAGAATCCTGAAGAAGTCTGTTTATCTAGGAAATGAGATTCTGTTTTGGTAGATGATGCAAGTGGAGGTTGGGAAAGGGTATCGGAGCCAGCTGGTGCAGAAGGAAAAAGGAAAACAGGTCATTCATGATAATTTTTCCTCATGGTTGCCAACAAAACAGAGGAAGGAACATGTCCTCTGGGATTTCCCAGCTGGCAAGAACATCCTTACAGGATGACTTCCAAACACACCAGCAAAGGGAAGAAAAAAAAAAAAGTCACTGGAGACCTACATCTTCCTGGATTATAGCAGCGTATTGCTTAGCGCTCTGGTTGGTTTAATCTGAAGAGTAGCATGATGATGTGAAGTAGAAGAAAAAAAAATATCCCCAACTCTAGGAACATACACAAATTGCTCTTATTTTTGTTTTTTAGGGCTCATCAGTGTTTCTCTGCCTTTTCTGTCTCTGCCTTACTGTGCTTTCCTCCTCCTAAAACCCAGTTCTGCCTCTGGCCCCATGTGGTCCCCGGCAACAGCCACAGAGAGATGCCTGGCAGGTCTGTCACGGTCAGCAGGATGTTTTTTCATTTTCCAGACATCAGCTACCTCATTTTCCACTGACTGTAATTTCCTTCTTGGCTCCTTAATTAGCTCACCTAATGCATTGGCTGCAAACAGCGACCCAGTCTGCTCTTTCTTCTTTCCACATGTCGATACATCATCTACTGTGACTACTAATTTATGCAGACCCAGCTGTCCTGCTCCCTTGTCTTTCTACTCGCTTGCTTGTTTTTTCACCTGAGGTTTGGTACTGCAGGGTGGGCAGCCTTCTGACAACAGCGCTGCCTTCCCGTGCTCGCCATGAAATACTCGTGTTGAGCTGGACTTAGACCCTGTACAAGTACAAAGCTGTCTGAGGGCAAGAACTGTCTCTGTGGCATTTATTTGTACAAAAGGCAGTTCAGGCAAGTCTCTGACACTCTTCCAAGTCAGTGATCCCACAGAATTACTATTAAATGATCATCATTTAGTCAATTCTTGGGAACCTCAACCTCGCCTAGATGTGGAGATCAGCAGGCGCTTGGCAACTTTTCACTCAGATTTATTGCCACTGCAAACAAATGAAATCAGGTCGAACGCCTTTCTCTCTCTCGTGCCATCGTGTAGTCGATTAGCTTTACGGACAGCTATCAGTTTAAGGCAGACTGTTTTGTGCTAATCATCATCAGATCTCACGTGATTTTTGAGTGTTGTTAGCCTGTTCACACCATGCAGTCACAGCATGGGCATTGGCAGAGGTGCTCAGTGCCATCTCCCTGGGTCAGAAGGAGGTCCCACAGCATGCACACATCCACCATCGAGTGAGAACCTTGGGGCCTTATTCTCATAGACATTCTCAGGGATGTTCTCCCTCCGAGCAATCCTTGTAGGCTCTGCTTAATTACCTCTTATCCCCCTAGGGGGTTCCCTGTTCTGCTCTGATTTAGTGTTTCCATGGCTTTGGCACAACTGGAGCTCACAGGTCTCATTTGCTAGACCTAATCTGTATTTTTTCTTAAACGCATGATGTGTTTTATTACTGCAGACACAAGGTCGTGAATAGTCACTCCAAGCCTGCTGTCACCCTCAGGTGGTTAGTGGCTGTGTTACCTGATCTTGGCTGAGTGCTGGTACTTAATTGCAAATCCTAATCATCTCTATAAGATCTGGGCCAAAGAAGTCACAAAAGCTTGCAGAAATTTATTTGATTTAAAAACAAAACAAAACAAAAACTAAACCCAAAACATTTTAATGTCTTAAAATTCTGAAATTCAAATTAAAGCAGAAAGGGGGGATTAAATCCACTTAGTCTGGGAAGTATCCTTTTATTTATTTTTTGTTTGTTTCACTTCATTTAGATGGGGTTCTTTCAAGGCATAGTCCAGGAGCACTGAAGTCAATGAAAATTTTGCTGTTGACTTCAGCAGCAGCAAAATGATACCCTTAAGGCAAATTTGGGTTATGCAGGGCTGCAGTACAGAACAGGGCTGCTGTAGTGTGCGTGTCCTGCTCAGTAGCTGGGGGAGGAAGGGACTCAGTGGACCCGGAGGGGTTTTGAAGGGCCTGTGCGTTGTGTTGTGTTTTAGCAGAGTAACTGCTGGAATCGGTGGTGCTCTTGCTTCATCATCAGTGCTGAACACATCACACGTCCACTTGCAGGAGAGTGTCTGGTGTTATCTGAAATTAAAAGCTCACCGTCCTGCTGGGTGAGCGGTTTAACTCAGTGAGCGTAATGTGATTGTTGTTAATCCTCCAATCGCTGCGTTTGTCTTGCAGTGATAAATGATGATAAAGTGAGCTGCAGCGTTCGGTCTGCGGTGAGCGCCGGGAGAGTGGGGGTGAGTTTCCTTAAGTCATGGTGCCCCGCTTTAAGGAATAGCCTCGTGCTGCCCCCAGGATGGGGGGGCACATAAGCCCTTGGAATTCCCAGGACCCCTTCTAGAGAAAGCAGGCACGTGCCACGCAGGCATGTCCCTGCACACCGTGCAGCTCGAGCCCTGCTGAGAACAGGTCTGTAGGGTCTCGCTTGCTAGGGCTGCTTTATCTTGAAATAAAGCCGTGGTGAATAAACATGGCGAAATGGTGCCAGATAAATAATAACAATAATGGGTATATTTACTTTTTCTTTCTGCTGATAAACGTAGCTAAGGGCACGTTGAGAAGTCTCTGTGCACAAACATAACAGCACCATTCTGCTGCAGTCGCCTCCACTCCTGTCCCGTTTGCGGCTCCGGCTGAATCGCGCGCTGCTGAAGCACACTGGGCATGCAGAGACAGCCCTCAGCAAAGTCACCTCCACAGCCTGAGTCGAGGTAATTTGCGACTTGGGAAAACTTGACATTTTCGACTCTGCCACTTCAGAAAATGCATGTGCCTGGATGCAGGGGTGGAGCGGTGCGGCCCTGATGTCGGGATTTCAGTGGAGCCATCTGCCCTTGCAGAACTTGCATGCCACCCAGGCGGGAAACTGGCCGCCTTCTGGGCTTTGCAGTGGGGAAGCCGCACTGTGCTTTGTACTGCGGAGTTTTTCTATGGACAGAATTCTCACTAGATAAACCATTAGTCTAGCATTTCAAAGGAGCTTGGAGTCAGATACGCAGCTCTCCTTCTGCTTTTTCAAAGGTGAAAAAAGAAATTAATCACAAATACACAAGAGAAGGGAGTGCTACAACAAGTGAAAGCTTTGAATGTGATGCTTAGTGGAGCTAAATGAGCTGTTGCTTTCAAAAACTGAGCTCAGAACTGGAGATGGTAAAGTCATGCTGGGGCAGTGAGAAAGGCAATTCTCTGTTAACTCTTTCTTCCAGTCCACACTGGTCTGCACGGGTGAGGGGTTTTTTCCTCCCAGCACTGGCAGAGCTGTCCCAAATCAGACCTTGAGTGTCTCTGGGAGTTGAGGAGGCCTGTACAAACATGACACGACAGATATCATTAACCTTTAGTGGAGAGTAGACTTTTTTTTTCTTCTGCATCTTCTGGCTTTCCTGAGAGTGTTGTCAACATTTCTTAGCAGTTCTCAAAAAGTCTCTCCCATTTCCTTGATGTGAGATATATGGAGTCCACTGTACAGTCTTTATTATTTGGAGTTACCTGTATCTTATGGGAGAACACCATTGCCTGGGCATCTGTATCAGTATTGCATCCCTCAGTGCGGTGTCTGCACTTAAAACTGATCCATCTAGTTAGTCTGCCATAAGAAATAATTTTAATTGTCACTATATAATATAGTTCTACAGTCCACCACATTTTGTAAAGGCGTCTGCATGGGTTTGATCCCACAGCAGCCCAAAATACTGCCAAATACTCCCAAACAACCACCAAACAACAAACCCAAGCCAACCCCAAACCCCACCCGGCCCACAGCCTGCAGCCAGGTGCTTCTGGCTGGCAGAGATGCGGCACGCTGCGAGGTGTGCTGTTGCTGAGGTCCCTCTCACCAGAGAGCTCAGGTGCGCGCGGTGGACTCGTTCAGCCCCTCAGCTCTGTACCTCCGGGTGCACACCAGTGTGCCTCCTCAAAACCCAGGTGTCTATCCTCAGCGATGAGAGGTCTGGAGGGCTGCCGAGGTCTTGGGCATGCCGCGGGTCTCTGAGCCCAGAGAGCACATCAGAGCTGAGGGCTGCGCCAGTGGTTCAGCACCAGCTCTGACCTTGTGCCGCAAACCAAAGCCGCTGGAGACGTAGGAGGGAGCTAGGTCAAAAGGCAGAAATCACTGCTAAGCACACAAATTCTGCTGGCTTCCAATGGGCTCCAGGTCCTCCAGTGCCTCTCATGCTTTCAGAAAAATAAAGCACCTTGATTAAAGCAATCACAACAGAGAGTAAGCCGGGATTCTGTAATTGGAGGGAGCCTTGACATTGTCTTCTGAATGTGTTGAGGGCAAATTATCCACGGCAAATTACTTTGATCACTGCCTCCATTATTTGTTCTTAATCCTAACTTGTAACCTTGGGCTAGATGATAAAATTCTCCCATTGCAAACATTTTTATTTTTTTTTCCCACCCTGAGGGTTTCAGTTGTTCTTGCTGATGTGATTTCTTGGAGGTAGGGTTCTGCTTCTTTCCTTCTTCCAAACTATGTATTTTTCACGGTTCCTATTTTCTGCAGCTATTTATTTTTCCACTGAAGGAAAGAAGAAATCAGACCTAAATAATCTGCTTGATTTTTATCTGAGGCAGCTGTGCTGGAACAGAACCTGTCGTTCAGATCTGTTACCTTTTACACAGCAGAGATAAATTAATTACAGGGCTTTCCCCTGACATCCAGACTCTTGCCTGCAAATGTTCACATAAAAGATGAATGACAATGAGATTCTCATTACGGCTTGATGAATTAGCCTTTTCACTTCAGTTACAGCAAAGTCTACTTCATGGTCAACAGCCTTGTTTAGGATCAGCCATTTTTTTTTCCTCTCTTTGAATTCAAATCAAACTTTTGCTGTCAAACTACTTCTTGTTGTGCAATCCATTATTTTGCACCGCCCATTAGAATTTTTCACTTTTCAGGGGAATTTGCCACACTAATTTGCCAGGGAAAATGTTACTTGGCAACAGCATCTTCCTCATCTTCTCTAGTGCAACATGTTGCAAACCTAAGGCTGCCCCAAGAAGGGGAAGCTTTCTGTAAAACCAAGACAGGACCAAAGACCATTGCCTCTGCAATCCTGGGCATAATCCTCCCAGTCAGGGTAAGCCAAGCTGCTTCCCTGCAGGCTTTGGTGTCTGTCCGGCAAACAGGTGAGCTGGGGTGGGAGGGGAGGTGGCCCCGCTGACCCCGCAGTCGGTGCCAACCGTGGCACTGGGGGTGCGTCCCGGTTGCAGCCGATGCTCTTGGGGGGTCAGCCCCGTCCCATGCCTGCTCGCTCCACTTCTGGTTGTATTGGGGGTCGGGAAGCTCCCAAGTGAGACGTGGGGCTGTCAGCTCTGCTAAGGTAACGACAGACGCTCTGAAATCCTGCTCGTTTTAATGCAGCGCGTTGCTCATTTTCCTAAACTGTATTTGGGGAACACCCTTCACTGGCTTCAGGACACGACCTCTCTGTTGTGCTTCATGCCTTTGTTCCTGCATAGTAATGTTGTCATTCTACTGCTATCTATTTATTTTTTTTTTCTTTAAGTAGCAGAAGCTTAAAATAACATAAATATTTTATTTCTCTGGAGTGAATATTATAATACAAAAGCTAAAAAGGAAGAAAACCCAATTATCCTCTGCTAAAGCCAAGTGGGGTAAAAACTGTTGGTAACAGTCCTTCAGGTTTTCCCGATGGAGAAGTGGGCACACGGCTTCTGCGAGCATCCCAGTCCGACCAGGGTGCAAGAGGAAAGCACAATTTCTGTCTGGCTCTTTGAGGCTCTTGGGGCTGCAGTTTTGTCTCAATACAGGGGACATCATGCATCTTTCATCTTCGTGTGGGTGTGGAGTAAAGCAGTGGGATTTGAGGGGTAGGAAGGCGACTTGTGCTGGCATTTACCCACCTGCAGCCCGGTCCTGGAGAGAGCCTATGGCTGAGGGTTTGCTGGTGTAACGGTTTTCTCCCCTAAGGACAACGGAGCACAGAGGTCTGTAGTGTGAAAAGGAGCATGCCGAAACTCTGCACCGAATGCAGGCTTCACCTGGACAGAGATAGTGCAACAGTGCAAATACTCTCACATGCGTGAGAGCCCATTGCATGCGTTAAAGGGGTTTTGGGGTGGTGGCTGGGGGTGGTTACGCCACCCTCCGAGGTGTCTGACCTTGGCTGCTGTCTCCGTCAAGATGCTGTGGCAACAGGCTGCTTGGACTCATCCAGGGAATCGGGGTGATTTGTAGGAGCATGGGAAGGAGTGCCTGCAGCTGCACAGGGATCCAGGGAACCCACAGCTGCTATAAGGAAAAAAGCACAGGAAGGGAACGGTTATGTTACAGACCCTCTTTGCAGTACTCTGACTTAATGATTGGGAAATGAATTTGGAAATATCTGTCAGTTCTTTCATACAAACTAGGTGTATACACGCAACAGTCTTGTTGACGTATAATACAGTTTCATTAAAACTGAAATATAAATGGGGCAGGAGGGAAATGCACAGAGATCTTTACTAGGATTTGCACACGCATTTATTTATTTCTAGTTTGCAAGAGAGTGGGACAACTGAAGACACAGCCCCCTGAGTCCCCGCATCTCCTTGCAGGAGAGACCAGCCCAGAAACACCTACTTTTCAAAGGCACAAGTGCCATTTTGCCAACCCATTCTGCTGTGAGAGGCCAAATGGTTTTCCTGGGTAATTTGAACAGTTATTGTCTACACAAAACCAAAGTCAAAATAACCATCCCTGCCAGGTGCTATTTTACAGAGAAAGAACATTGTGTTTCTTGCTCATAGTTCTTGGCAGTTTATCATGTTCATTTGATTGTATCTTCAAGTGTCAGCATCTTGATCAATTTTATTGCACCTACCTGTGGTCAGAATATTACTAATGGTTGCTCTGATTGGTGTTTAGGGACAAGAATAAGTCATTTATAATGACCATAAGTGAAAACATCAAAATATTGGTAGAAAAATAGTAGCCATAGTGTCAAGCTGTCATTATTTATGTGGCAATATTTATTTGTATGGCTTTTCTATGTATCCTAATGCTTCCTGGGCCACACTTACTTTGCTGTTTCCTCTTGATTTTAAGAGGTTTGTGTGCTTCTGGATGTGTTACCAGAAGACGCCGCCACTGAGGCATCTCTTTTTTCTTCTCTTTTTGCCTTTCACTGAGGACAAGGCAAACATCTGAAAAAAAAGTTTTTCTGTATAACCATTGTGTGAAGATGTGTGTGCAAAGGTGTCAGAAATGGGAGAACTGGAGGGAGAAGTTGCAAACTCTTCAGCAAGTCTGGGGCCTGGCTGTAGTTTTGAGGGAAAAGACACGCTGATTTCATGACTTGGTCATCATCTCCGGACACCCTCGTAAACGTCAGCAGAACTGGACTCGGGTTCATGGTTTGCCATGGCGATGATCTGCACAAGGACCATCATGTTTCACTGCTGGACTGGGCTCGGCATGGGGATCACTCCCCAGGTTATGCGCCGGGGAGGCACAGGCATCACCTGGTCTGGAACTGGCTGGCTGTCAGCCCCCCCATGGCACAATTGCTGGCGGGTGGACCACGGCACTGCTGACTCTGCCGCGTCGTCCGAGGCAACCTGGCATCTGTCTGGACAGCAGAACAGCTGCTGAGAAGCGGGTGGTTAATCCCGCAGTGGGGCTGTCCCAGCATCCTGGTCCCAGCCCTGTGGCCTCATTAAATCACCTCCCGTGGCACCTGCCACCTTCCAGCCTGCTGACGATTTTTAAAGTCTCTGTAGGGAATATAGATGAGAGGAAAACATGTTCCGTCCTTTGCAAGACACAGCAAACAATTCTCCTCACATACAATGACTGCAAGACACACCAAGTCTCCGTGTGCGCCATTGGATGTTTTTAACCGGCGACCTTTTCGCCGCAGCTGTTTGTGGAGTTGCTCAGTCATTGCTGCTGCTGCTCACAACGGTGTCTCTGTCCGTGTAATCATTATATTAAGGCAAAGCCAAAATGGTGATTGGCGTAAGTGGCTTCCATGGAAGACAGCTAATGCTATCCATCAAGCAAGGAGGAAATTGCTTTTATACCATAGTTTTCTCTAAACGAGGTAGTTGTGTAATGCAGTGTCACCAAAGTTTTAGGTATTCGTTCATGGCTGCGTTAGAAAGCAGTGGCCTTATGCAACTCAACTGAAAGAACAAGTCATTTCCATCGTAAAAACCCTGAATGGAATTACTGCAAAATGAGCTGGGGTGGGAGGGAAGGAGGGTGCCAACTCTTTTTACCCTTGCTTCCTGCCCTGGGTGGAGGGACGAGGCACCCGGCGGGCAGCTGCTTTCCTGGGGACCCCATCTGCGGCTCCGCGCAGGGGCCTGCGCGCTCAGGGCTGCCACAGACCCAGCTCTCCTGCCTTCTCGCTAATTGAGTCTGCTTGTATTTTCTCCTCCAATTGCTCCTTTGTAAATAGATATGAATTCTAAATTTCATTCTAATCTGTTTCAATCTATTGCCTTTAAAGTGTCGTTTTATTATTCATTTCAGACAAGTGCTTTAATTCTTCATTTTAGAAGTAGGCAGACAGTGAAACATAGGGATAGCAGGATGCAAAAGTCATTTACACTGAACAACCAAATATTTTTGGCTTTTAACTACTCTTGAAAACACTTGTAAAATAATGTCCTTCCTCCTCAAACACTCACTATTAAACATAGTTGCTTAAGAAGAGCATAATTACACATTTGACCAAAATCTCGTGCAAGACTTGTGCATTTCCCCATTGTCTTTGCACCTTGGCATCCCCTAAGCCTGAGCAGGCCGTCTCCTCACAGCTCCGTCGAGGGTATTAATACTTCTGTTGCCAAGCCATGCACGCATCGCATCGCCAGCCCTTACCCGCGGGAGCCTGTCGGTCGGTGCTGCTGTGCTGTGGTCGGGCTGTAAGGAACGGCTTGTCAAGGGCCTGATACCTGTGATCTGGGGCCCGCTCTCGAGGTGGCTCAGCGCCCAGGAGAATGCCAAGCTTTAAAAGTCTCTCAGCCTGCTTTTTTTTTTTTTTTTTTAATCAAATTTTAGAAGTTGTGATTATAAAGTAACTAGACGGAGCCCAAATAATAAATAATCTGGGAAGTTATGTGTGTTTAATCACCTTTGCCAGAGGCCTGATTGCACTTCCCTCCTGTCGCTCAAAGGGCCGTTCACCTGTGTTTGAGGCACAGGACCGTCCCTGCTCGCCAGCATGGGTGCCATTCTGCAGGGAGGGGTGCAGCCGAATTTGACGGCTGACTCTGCAAGGGGCATTTTGCTCAGTTCTGATTCCCAGGGCTGATTCCAGTGAGATTCCCTTCCCGCTGCTCCAGCACGGCTTCGAGGAGTTGTCAAGCTCCTGCATGACAGCTCTCTGTCCTGGCACACCACTGCTGCTCTGGGCAGCTCTCATCTGTGAGAGCCCTTGAGGAACCCTCCTGCTTGCAGTGAGCTGCCAGAACAGGAGAATCCCTTGGGAATTTTGTCTGCTCTGCCTGCCAGCTCTTCAAGGAAAACTCCCATCTCTCCAACTGTAAAATGAAAATGAGCAAAATATCACTGAGCCATATGGACACGGAGCAGCATGACACCCTGATGGAAAGCCCTCCCTGCTGTCTCTGGTGCCGATTATCAGCACAGCTTAGAGCAAACTTGGGACTTTTAATGCCCAAAGCATGATGCACTCCTTTGACCTTGTATATTATTTTTATTGCTACTTTGGCTAGCTGTCTCCTTTGCATGTGGCTGGGCTCTAAGCAGATGCAACAGTAATGGTGGAGACAGCTCATTTCAGAGGTACACCACGTTTCTCCACAGCACACAGGAAACGTTGACATTTTGAGATCTCACTCCTGTGGCATAGGTTAAACTTGGCACTGCAAGTGGTACCACAGAAACTCCTTCAGTCAGCTGTTCTAACAGAAATTGTACAAATGACCATGGTAAATCATTACGTGGTACCTGTGTTGCTATGGCCTGGGCTTCTCTGTGGGACTTTTTCACAGTATCTGGGATGGACAGAGTATTTTGGCCATGTGAGCACTCGGCTGGGCCGGAGCCGGAGGAGAGGAGCGCGGCTCTGCTGCCCGGGCACTGCCGGAGAAGGGCAGGGTGCTCAGCCCGGAAGGGCTCACTACCTAGGCTTCAGAAACACAACATTTCCTTTATTGAAGGTTACTCAGTCTCCAGGCTCTTATGCTTCTTTATTTCCTCTTAAATGGATGTTTTCCCCAAAGACAACAGTTCTAACAGGTTTCCAATTATTTTTCATCACATTAGTTTCCCATTCTAAAAATTTCTCTCTGAACATTGAGTCCATTTTGAGAACTTGGGAAAGAG